>JAQPPZ010008749.1:0-19847 GCA_028583015.1 Wollemia nobilis | reverse complement strand
GAAATTATGATCAACTTCTATAATCATATTGATCTAACCATCGGGAGAACTATCTGCTAATGTTTACATGTAGTTTAAGTGAACCATGCAAGTTTCCTCAACATGTGGATCATTGCAAGCAGAACACTAGTAGGCTTTATTTGATGTGCTAGCTTCTTCGTTTGTCAATAGATTCGAATTTCTCTCAGGCACCTTCTTGGTTGAAGTTGCTTTCTTCTTGGTGATTGGCAGAAGTTGAAATCTCCTAAGGTTAAAAATCTCTCTCAGCCTACTTCTTAATCATCGTGATCTCATTGCTCATCGCTCTTATGGTTGAATTCATTGATTGCATATATTTTAGCAACTTCTCTTGGGGATCAATATTTGAGGGTGCTAGAGAAGTTGGTAATGGAAATGGTACAGGTGGAGATGCCAATGTTGGGAATGGAACTAGAGCGGGTAGCTATGGAATGGTTGGAGTAGGCAGTTGCGGGATAGAAACTATCATTGTGGTTTGATATGAACTTGGATTCCATGAAGGGACCAGATACATGGGAGACATCGACAAGGACTGAGAAGATGTGTTGGAATACAAATACTATGGGAGATCTAAAAAAATAGGCATCATCATCTTTGGCGAAAGCCTACCAATAGCAATCAAATCAGCCTCAGCATTTTGTACAACAGAGTACAAAGCCAAAAATGTGTTAACATTGGACTGATAGATGGTCATGCTAATGTTAGAATTGAAGGCTCAGAGGTAATAAAATGTGGCTTGTTCATGAGTCAGTCGGAGACCATCAAGGACTCTCTACCAAGTTTGGGCGAACCTGATGTTGAATTCAATAATTTCCTCCTAGGGATGCCTTTGAATGGTGGTAAATTGATGCAACAAAAAGAATAGATTCGTTTGTTCGTTGAAACCTTTTATCAATAATTTAGCCAACTGGTCCCATGTGGTAATAGTGGCAGGTTGTAAAGACTAGTACCAGTAAAGCAACTTACCTCTAAGAGAGAGCATGAGCAATATTACCATGACATCTTCATCCGTAATTCTATGAATGGTTTCTAGAGAAGCCACATTTTGTACATCCTCATAAGTCGTCTTACCCATACCATCGTAAGTAGGCAAAGCCTTCAATGTTGCTTGCATAATCGGGTTCTACGCTTGCATATTCAAAGCTCCAAAGTAATTCCAAGTCAAGAATTGTCTAGGTGGTTGAGGTGGTAGATTTTGGGTAATTTAAATTGGAGTGTTTTCTTGAGGAGGAAAGCTACTGGTTGTGCTAGTGGGACTTGAAGGAATAGAAAATGCACCAGCTACCTATGAAGATGTTGCAATGGACGGGATAGTCGGAGTGACTAATCTAGGATGCTCTCCTAACACTTGGGTGTCAAGCTCAAATAACTCAATGGAGTTTTTAGAATTTTGGCCTTCGATCTTGTGATCATGAAGTAAAGCTTTCGCTCACTTCACATTTAGAGGCTTCTAGGTAAAATTGAGTCGCTAGATGTTCTAGTCAGATAGTAAAAATATGAACATCAAACCTTAATACTGCTCAAAGTGGGACTTTAATGTCCCACCGAACATACCAAAAATTGTTGGTCATGAATCTGCCCAAGTACAAAATATTTGTGCACCCTAAACCCAACCAACATTGAAAGGTCGAAGGAGAGAGATTTCCTTTGGATCAATATCCAAAGAGGGTTGGTTATCGTACTAATCTAACAATTGGTATAAGCTTAGGGTAACAGAAAGATATGGAAAATGACAGAAAGGAATGGGAAATATGGCTATGAGCCAAAAATGTGAGATGGGGATAAACTAGCAGCTAAGCAACCACATCAAGTTCTACGAGCATTTAACCGAAAGAATAACATATAAATTGATCACATCTTGCAAAGATAACCTCTAGTTAGCATTTCAACCTTCACTCTTCATCAGCAATCAAATTCAGATGCAGAATTTAATCTATCTAACCAATAAATGAATTTAACAAAAATAACAGATAGAAAGAATACACACAAAGACTGCTCTAAGAACTATAGTCAAGCATATTTCGATTAAGGTAAAAATTTAAACTCAAAGAGGTTTTTTTAGCAGAATGTCTATCCTCATTTTTTACATCAAAATGATTAGTATTTATAGAGGATTTTGCCTCTAGAATTAAATACACAAAAAAAATAGCTAGTCAAATATCAGCAAGAGCAATTCTCTCCTCAACAACAGCAATGCTCAAATCATAACATTCTTCAGAAAGCATAGATCCCTCTTTCATGGAGAGCGCCTAGGAGATTAGTAGAAATGGATGATGGAAAATTTTTCTAGATATCGGTGCATCGAAACACAACAATATCTCATGAAAATTAGGAGCTCGAACATTAAATCTAGGTTGGCACTTTCGTCGTCTTGCGCCTCATAATTTTATCTTCGCTAGGAAGACCCACTGAAAATTAACTTTGTTTTGAAAAAGAGAGAAATCAATGGATGGCACCTTGGGAATAAATCAGATTATACAGTTATCAGGAGCATAATATTTAATGTTAGCAACTCTTCAACAAGGATTATGGAAATATCGATTTCATTGCCCCAAGAATTAAATTCCATAATTTTTTATCTTTCCCGAAAATGATTTGCAACAATGGTGTCTTTGAAAAGAAACTTCGCTGAGAAGAAGAGGCAAGAATTGATTTTTCCAGAGCAATGGGATGGAAAGCCATTTCATTGCAATCGCAGGTAAAATTGGAAGGTCATTTGGTATTTTGGCCCATCAATGTACTTTCGCCTTCAATTTGGTTAATTGTGCCTTGAAATCATATTCCCTTAGGAATTTCACCCAAAACACATTCTACTCGAATCAGGGGTGAAAAAATAGAAATTTTCCCCCAAAGGATGGCAAAAATAAATTTTGCTCCAAGTTGAGGCGACTTTGACTTTGACTAGCTTAGAAATAGGTCTTTTTGCTACTTTCACTTCAAACTTGTGTGTTGTCGTTGCTTTCGCCCCAACTTGGGTGAAATAATTAAATTTGCTAAAAATAAGGTGAAATTACTTTGGGAAATGCCTTCATCATCCTGCATGTTTATTTTAGAGCGAATTTGACTTTGATCGACACATGCTTTTGCTCAAACGATGCCTGCTAAATGCTTTTGCTCCAAAATTATCTTAAAATAGCAATTCACCCAAAAGAAGGGTGAAAATGAATTGCACCTCCTTTCTGGGGTGACATTGGCTTTGACTTGTCCACTTATTCTTTTCACCCCGAATTTAATTAAAAATAGTAATTTACCCAAAAAAGGGTAAAATCACCTTTGAATGCATAAGTTTGGGTGAAATCATGTATTTTTATTTATTTTTGCTTGCAGAATCCTCCTTTACTTTGGACTGAGAGCTTGTCATTACTTTTGCTCCAACAAAAGCGAAATTATCTTAACGCTGTCATAAAAACATCTTTGTTTGCTTTACTTTCGCTGGTGCTTTCCTTTTAATAATTTTTTGTTGATGCCTTTGATGATTTTTGTTGCTCCTTTTATCCTTAAAATTTCTTTTGCTATACATTTCCCCCTTTATACTTTACCCACGATTTTTCTTGCCCATGATTTACATCATTTCTTTACCGGTAAAACACTTTTTGTTTATTCCCAGAGACGAAATCAACCTTCTTTATTTATGTTAGCAAAATAAATAAAAGGAGGGGAGCAAAAATATTGCATTAAAATAGTAAAGACAAAAGACCAACAAAACAAATGCACCATTTATATTTTATATTTGGAATTTTTCAATCAAGATTCAGTGTGGCAAAATTGCCAACAAAGGGCTATCCCAAATTAGGACTAAGAAGACTACAAGTAGCAACATTATGCTCTACTGAAGGCTAATCATCATAAACATCTACCTTGCTCCCACACACTTCATTGCCTAAATCATTACAAGATAGTAATAAAACTTGTTTCTTCACCTCCATCCAATTTATAGTATCTCTGTTTTGATCATATTTCAACCATTATCCAACAAGATGCTCATTTTCTTTTTTAGCCAAAAAATCAGTTGTTGCATTCTTCCCTCTGCCTACACAAATTAGAATGGCATCCTCAAATTGTTGTCAAATAGCTTTAATATGACTCAACATGTTCTTGATCCACCATTGACTCAATCTAAAATTCCTAATATCATCTACCAACCCAACCAAAATTTGAGAGACAGACTCCACTATTATCTTTCGAACTCTATTCTCCCACAAAAATTGAGAGAGCCTTGTCTGATTACCAAAGTCTTTGCTTCATTATTTTTTTCTACTTCTAGGCCTTCCAATTCCCAATGAATAATCTTTCCCTTGTAGTCTTTTCTAAGGAAACCAATGTCTGATGCCCTTGGGTTATTCTTGGTTGCTCTATCTATGTTGATTTTTTCCCATCCTAGGGGTGGAGGTTTCCAAGCCCCATGAGTATGCCCCATGGTAAGAATTTCTTATTGCTAATTTTATTGCTCCCCCACATGAGCTTTTACCTTTTTTTCACCTTGTTTAATATTTTGTCAAACTAGCTCTATCATAGTGTATTCCTCCAAAAATTTTGGTATTTATTTCCAACCATATGTGCCACCAGATAAATCTTGGACCTAGAGACCAACCCAACTGAACTGATTTATTTTAAAACCTTCTTCATTCCCAAACCTCTCATATATTAGTATGTGTTTACTAATGATTGAGACAAGCCTTGAAGAGGTCAACCCATCAGTTCCATAACTTTAGGACAAAGTCACATTGGAAGAAGAAATGATTTTTTTTCTATTCTTGGGTATTGCACATGATACATTTAGAGGGGTTATGAAAACCCCTCTTTTGTAAGTTATCATAAGTAAGGAAGCTCCAATGCATAACCTATCAGGGTAGAGGGGATAAAGAAAATTTTAGATCGATTCTTGGGACCAATACCCCCCCTTAATTTTATAATTTCCAAACTTGCAACCTCTTCAACATGGCTTAGAGGCTATAGGATGGATTAATATAGCATGCTATCTACATACAAGGCATATTGTGATCTTCTTTCTTATGCAACTAAAGTAGTGGGATGAGTGGCCAGTCCTAATCTCTTAGAATGTGTTGCCACTATTAGATAGGACATTAAAGCAACATCACCTTATAGGAAAGGAGGAAGAGGATAAGATATCTTAGGATCATGGGAATTTAGGCATCTATACAATATGGGATTCTTATAATGATTTGCTCCCTCCCCTTCAGCATGGTTGGATGTCCCATGGGATAGAGTATGGTTGGCAAAGGGCTGGCTAAAAATCATTTTCTTTGCCTAGAAGGTTATGCATTAGAGCTTTCTTACTTATGATAACTTAAAAAAGAGGGGTTTTCATGGCCCCTCTAAATGTATCATGTTCAATACCCAAGAAGAGACAATAGATCATTTGCTCTTCCAATGTGACTTTTTCCTAAAGTTATGGAACCAATGGGTTGATCTCTTCAAGGCCCGTCTCAATAAGCAATTAATACATACTAATATATGGGTGGTCTGGAAATGAAGAAGGTTAAAAATAAATTAGTTCAGTTGGCTTGGTCTTTGGGTCCCAGATTTATATAGTGGCACATATGGATGGAAAGAAATGCTAGAATTTTTAGAGAGGAATACACTCCGATAGAGCTAGTTTGGCAAACAATATTATACAAGGTGACAAAAATAATAAAAGCTCATATGGGGGAGCAAGAAAATTAGCAAGGAGAGAATTTTTCCATGAGGTAAACTCATGGGGCTTGGCAACCCCCACCCCTAGGCTGGGAAAAAACCAACACAGATGGAGCAACCAAGAATAACCTAGGGGTAGTAAGCATTGGTTTCCTTAGAAGAGACTACAAGGGGAAGGTTATTCATTAGGAATTGGAAGGCCTAGGAGAAGCAACAAATAATGAAGCAAAGGCTTTTACAATCAGATAAGGCTCTCTTAATGCTTGGTAGAATGGAGTTCAAAATATCATAATGGAGTCTGACTCTCAAATTTTTGTGGGGTTGCTAGATGAGATTAGGAATTTCAAATCGAGTGAATGGCATATCAAGAACATGGTGAGTCAGATTAAAGCTATTTGACAATAGTTTGAGGATGCCATTTGGGTTTATGTAGGTAGAGGGAAGAATGCAACGGTTAACTTTTTGGTCAAAAATGGAAGTGGGCATCTTGCTGGATACTAGTTGAAATTTGATCAGAACATGGATACTATAGATTGGATGAAGGTGAAAAAACATGTTTTATTACTAGCTAGTAGTGATTTAGGCAATGAAGTGTGTGGGACAAAAGTAGATGTTTATGATGATTAGCCTTTGGTCTGGCATAACGTTGTTGTTTGTAGTATTTTTAGTCCCAATTTGGGATAGCCCCCAAAGTCATGGTAAGAGAGAAGAAATTTTGGGTCCTCTGAAATAGTATTAATGAAAATTATAATCGTGATAGGAGTTTCTGCTATTTGGATTGCACTAAGAAATTTGTGGTCCAAGGAGATATTAAAGTTTGTTTTATTAGGATCTTAGGATTGGTCAAAAGTGGTAGGCCAATTATTGTGACTTTGAATTTATCTTTTTAATGCAATTTTTGCCTTTAATGAAAAAACTATTATGTTTTTGCAATCTACTTCTTGATATCATTTTTATTAAGAGATAAAATCTCATGCATCCAATTGCCTTTTAAAATTTGAATTTTTCCAAGATAAAATTAACACTGTAAATGGCTAAAATATTTGCAACCTAGTTTCCATTTCTATAAATATGTTGTCTATAACAAACTCACAAATATCTAATCCATTTTTTTAGGGGTCTTATTAGTGTCCCCAATATTCCAAGATATCATTTTATCATCACTTATTATTGGTGGTTTTGGCCCCACTTCTTGTTAACACTTACAATATTTGCTTTTGTTTTCCCACATCGATATCCCTCTGAGTTGTTTTTCCCTTTGTTTTTTCTCCTTGGGTCTTTCTTTCTTTTTTTATTCCCACCAACACCTCCATCTTCATCAATTTCTTTGATATTTTCATGCCGCTCATAATTAGACTTATCATATATAGGTTTGTCTTGCTTTGAAGGATTCAAAGTGCAAAGAATAACCTCAAAAGCACTTTCTTCTTTATGTTTCCCCAAAAACCCTAAAATGCAAGGATGGTCCTCCATAGCAATTACCTTCTTATGTTGCTCTAAAAAACCTATTGCTATAGATTTTCTTTGTCCTCATTTCCTTATTATCCTACTCTTGAAACCCTAATGTGCAAGGGATAACCTCTACACTACTTTTGTTTCTATTGCTAAGAGAGGATTCTATACCACTTGAGGAAAATAAAGACAATTTACCTAGAATAAACTTGATCTCTTCTATTGTCTTTACTTCAAAAAATTTCCTCCACATCTTCCTTTGCACCTTTGACTTCTTTTGAATTTGAATTTGCAAATTGTATATTTTCTTCCCTTGTATCCTTCTTTATTTATTCTTTCTTTACCTCTTCATTTGGAGTGGAATATCCCTAATCTAATCTTAGCTTCTATTACAATATGATTTGCTTGCTTCGTCTTGAATTTTGTCTCTTGACATAAATTTTATGTCTCCTTCATTGTTTTCAATTTACAATCTCATCATATGTCTATTCTCATATCATAATGCAATGTTTTCATAATCCACTTGATTTCATTCTCTTAATTTGGATTTAATATTAATGTATTAGGCAAAGAATTTTAAATATCCATAGCAACACACATATGATTATATATAGCATGCTTTCTCTCCTTAGTAGTTGGTCCCTCCTTGGTAACTTTCTCTAAGGTATTTTCAATATTCTTCAAAATATCCTTATTTATAAGTTTATTTGGAAGTCCAAAAAGTTTAACCACTTTCTCTAAGGTATTTCCAATATTATTCAAAACATCTTTATTGATAAGTTGATGTGGAAGTGCAAAAAACTTAACTCATACTAGAAGGTTGCTAATAGTTTATGTCTCGATAGAAAAATCCTCACTTCATGGTCTTAAATAAAGGCATCTCTCCCCCTAAACCAATGCCCACCATAAATTATTTTATTCCTAATTTTTGAAAAGGAATAGATGATGAGAAAAAAACCTTTAGGAAGAAAATTCATAGCGTAATGTGAATTCAATTCTCACTTCCACTTGATACAATTTTGAATCTTTGAAAAAATCTGATAGTATCCACATAACTTACATATTAAACCTCTACTTATAAGAATCATTATATCATGCTTGATCATCTCATCCTTAATAATCACTTATGGTGTAACATCTGTTCCCTGGATCGAACTTGTCGTATATTCACTCTTCCTCTTATCTCCAACTTGGGCATCCATACTTCCAAGCAAGGCATCGTGAATTCCCATTCACATTATTCATATATGATTATATGTACATAATTGCAAGTTATAATACCCTTATATTATTTATTGAAATATAATAATATAATATAAATGATTAAGAAAAATCTTGAAATAGGAATTTTCGTATTTAAGATGGTTCTAAAGTAAATATATTTTAAAATTAATTATCCATGTTTTATCAAACTAATGCATTATTTATTTTTTATTGGAACCAACAATTATATTCAATAAAAATAAGAGGTTACAATAAAAAGGGAGCTCTGGTTGCAAGGCCACCCAAAAGATTAATATTGTAAATACAAGGTTCGAAGCAAAAAACAAAACCAGTCTTTAAAAGGGTGAATAAACAACATAACTAGGCAAATGGTCGAGCCCTACTGTGAGCACTGATAGAACGACCTAAGGCTGGAAAACGTCGTCCCTTCAACCTATTATGCTGAAACAAAAAGACCTTGAGGCAAAGGGAGGTTAGGAAAAACCCTGCTACTACTGCATTATTTCTTAATATAAAAGCACACTACTTAATATTATAAAATCTATTATTGCTAGGCACATGTAATCTATTTTATTTTAATTAACTGATATCAATTTTGTCCTTCATGATAAGCTTGCCAAAGCTTCTCTTAGGCTTGAGGCCTGTCCATTTAATCCTGAACTTCAGTCTCATGTTTCCCAGCTGAGGCATGAACTTAAACTTGTTGAACTTTATGAGGCTTGGGGAGCTCGAATTAAAGCCCGTCTTCATTGGCTTAAATTTGGTGATAGGGTCACCAAAGAATTTTTTCAAAGGCTTCACCCTCCCAGGCAAGCTACTCAATTCAAGGCCATTCAAGACAATGGTATTAGGATTACCTCTCTTCTTGAGATGATTGATGCTTTTGTCAAGCACTATACTAATATTTTGGTCACTCAAGCTTATTCCCCTAAGCGGGAGCAAGCACTGGAAGCTTGTATGGTAGTTGTACTAGTTATGGTTTCAGAGTCTCAAAGAGCAGGGTGTGATAAACTATTCTCCCTTACAGATCTAGAGGATGCATTATTTAAAATGTCAAATGACAAATCGCCAGGTCTGGATGGCTTTCCTTGTGAGTTCTACAAGGGTCTTTGGGACTTAGTTGGTCATGATCTGCATAAATTTTATCTAGAGGCTCTTCGAGTAGGCTCTTTGGGAGCAATTATTAACAAGGGTAATATCAAATTCATACCCAAGCAAGGGGACCCGAAGTTGATCACTAATTGGAGGCATATTACTTTGTTGAATGTTAGTTACAATATCATAGCCAAAGCTTTGGCTCTTCGCCTTAGGCATATTCTTCCTTTGATAGTCAAATCAGAGCAAACTGGCTTTATTCAAGGAAGGTACATCCTCGATAATATTATGGTTGTCTAGGAGGGCATGGAATGGGCTTGGATGTCAAACTAGAACATACTTTTTATTAAGATTGATTTTGAGAAAGCTTATGACCGCATTGAATGGAGATTCATTCTTGCTATGCTCAAAGCTTTAGGATTCAAGCTAGTTTTCATTTAGACTATTGCTATGCTATTCAAATATTCTTCAACTATTCTCAACCTGAACAATTCATAGTCTAAAAGAAATGGGCCTTTTTAGGTTTATTCAGCAAGGGTGTCCTATTGCTCCCTCTTTATATGTGCTTGTTGTTAAAGCCTTTGGCTATCTTTTAGTTGCTCAAGATTTTGCAGGTCTTATTAAAGGAATTGCTCTTTCGAATGATCAGGGAAAACTTATTAATGGTCACTTTGCTAATGACTTATTTCTTTCTATAAGGGAAGAGGAGAAATCTATTTTGAATGCTCTATTTTATCTGAACACCTTTTGCACAGCCTCTGGTTCTAGCATACAATGGAGGAAGACCTCCTGCTTCAGACAGTCTCCCTTACCTATGTTGCCTTGGCTTCAAGGGCATCATTGGAATTGGATCCCTCATGGAGAAGTTTTTAAGTTTCTTGGTATTCCTTTTGCCTTTCAAATCTCCCCTGCTTAGCTTTGGAATTATGTGGTTCAAATAGTTGAAAAGAAACTTGATTTTTGGCTTACTAAGAAGCTATCATTAGTAGGTAAATTTCATATTTGCTCTAAAGTTTTAGCTGCCACTCATGTATACTATTCCTCTTGTTGGGTTCCTTCACAGGCTTGCTATAAGAAGCTTGAGAAACTCCTTTGAGATTTTATTTGGAGTAATTCTTCTGAAACAAAGGGATTTCATAGAGTTACCTGGGATATTTGCTATCTTCTTAGAGAATCTTGTAGAATGGATCTGCTAGACTGTAGACGATAAGGTATTGTCCTGTGTGCTAAACGAGTGGCCAGGGCTCTAAGCGGAGCTGAAGCTTGGAAAGTTTTGGTTTGACATTTTATTTCCTCTGGTCTTCCCTTAAACCGTAGAGCATGGAGAGGGTTGGATTTTCCCTCTCTCATTGTTGCTCCAATTTTTGTTAAGATTTATGGCTCCTTTGTTATTAAAAGTATATGGAAAGCCTGGCAACAACTCACTCCTTGGATTTGTTGGAGAGGAGATGGCTTTCGTAAAGGCTTATCCATCAATTCTATGAATATTTGGTGGTCCCCCATGTTTCTTCATCAAGGTTCTCCCTTAGCTCGGGTGCAATGGATTCATGCTCAATGGTTTTTCAAAAAGGGTATTTTTACAATAGTCGATTTATTTTCTCACCAGACCCGGGATTGGATCCCATGGAATGATTTCAAACGTACCTTCAGGATTAATGGTGCAAACAAAGATATGTATGATATTTTTATTGCTCTCATCCATTTTTCTATGTTGCACAAGTGTGTGCTCGCAGCGTCCTTGGTGGTTAGACTGGAGATGGAATGTTGACACTCCTTTGATTAATTATAAGGCTCATTTGGGGTATAAATGGTTATCTCCTCATCTTCCTCTGGTTCCTAAGCTCAATCAGCATTAGGACTTATTTTCTACAAGGACTAGATGGAATTCTAGATTTTAGAATGTTTGGGCTACTTATGTTGAGCCCAAGCAATCTTTTTTTGCATGGAGCTTGTTGTGTCAAGGCCTTCCCTTGGGGGAACGTTTGAAGCACCTTGGAATTCCTGATCCTAAATGTCCTTTTTGTGGTGTATCCGAGTCTTGTATTCACCTCTTTTGGAATTGCAGAAGATCTAGGCAAGCTTGGGAATGGGTTCTTTCCTTTTTTCTCCATTTACAACTGCAAGAGTTTCTTGGCCCCAAGCTCTTCCTGGGGACTCTTTTACTTTATCTCTCCTACTTTTTTGAAGTGTGACAGGTTTTCAGGATTAGCCTACTCTTTCATATTTGGAAGGCTCGTAACAAAATTATTTTTAAACAGTATACACCTTCTGTCACATTTACTCATGCTGATAAATTAAAAGTTTTTAATGACATGTGAATACAGATATGTACTCAAGCCAACAAATTTGCTATGGAGTTGGATCATCTACAAGTTCTTCTAGCACATTGGGCCAATGCTCCATGTACAGTCAATCGGATCCCCCAGAGTGCTCTTCTCAGGAGTATTTTCGATCCCACTCTCACCATCAGCCTTCGTCATATGCAAGAAGTGCTCTCGTAGACAGGCACTGGTCCCAGCCCTCACTAGTCAGGAAGCAGCCTAATATTGATATTGTTTGTTCGTCTTGCCAAGTTGGGGGGTGGGATGATATTCAACCAGTTTCACCTGGGCCAATTGTTGGTTGGAGCAACGCGAGTATTAAAGGCCTTAATCGTGATGCAAAGGGGTGGATTCCCATCCCATAATCACTAGCAGTTTATGCAGGACAACATGTCAGGGCACATTACCCCATATAATATGCTTTCTTTGATTTAATGATCATCAATAATCATGATTGATAAACTTGTGTTTTGTTGATGGTTTTTTTTACTAACCCTTGTCAATGAGGGTTAGTTTGATTTCCCATGGGGTGTGTTAACCCACCCACTTTTTTTATTCTAAATGCTTTTATCTTAATTTAATATAAATTTGTTTTTCATCAAAAATATATATATATATATATATATATATATATATATATAATTAATAAAATAAATAATTAAATTCAGCTTTTTGTTACATCAATTATATTTGTAATATTTTCCCTCTTTAAAATTGCATTCAATTCTTTTTATAATTATTTTTATTTTCAATTATTAAAAACAATATTTTCATAAAATATCACACCTTAATAAAGAAAAAACAATATCGTTTGTATAGATGAAATTCATAGTTATTAATCAGGGGTGTTGCTCTCTCCAATTCTGACCGTCAGTTGGTCGATGGTCATTTTGCTGATGATTATTTCTTTCCGCTTTGAGAAGATGAGCAATCCCTTTCCTCGACTATTAGTTGCTTAGAGGTGTTCTGTGTAGCCTCTGGTTCTTCTATACAATGGAAAAAAACCTCTTGTTTTCAGTAATCTCAATCCCAACTGCCATATTGGCTGCATCATTTCCAATGGACTTGGATTCAGTCGGGTGAGGTGTTTAAAAATTTCTCTGGAAAATTTCAGATTTGTTCTAAGGTTTTAGCCACTACCCATGTCTATTATTCATATTGTTTGGTTCCATCCAAATCTTGTTATAAAAAGTTGGATAAGCTTCTGAGAGATTTCTTGTGGGCCAAAGACTCTATCAAACGAGGTTTTCATCGGGTAGCCTAGGAAATTTGTTGTTTGCCCAAGGATTGTGGAGGCATGGGTTTGTTTTATTGTCACCGACAAGGTTTTGCCCTTTGTGCTAAATGGATCACCCGATCTTTAATTGGGTATGAATCTTGGAAAGTGCTAGTCAGGCATTGCATTTCTTTTGGTTTGCTTCAGGGGAAGAAAATTTGGAAAGGGGTGGGATTGCAATCCATTCTTACTGCCCCTATCGTTGTTAAATTTAATGGTTCTTTTGTCATTCAGAGTATTTCGCAAGCCTGAGAGGCCTTCAAAACCTTGCGTAGTTGGAAAGGGAGTTTCCGCAAAGCAGGTGCCTCTTCGCCTTCCATGAATATTTGGTGGTCTCATGTTATCACTTGGCAGGGCTCTCCTCTGGCTCTAGTGCAGTGGGTCAAAGCGCAGAGGTTCTATAAGCGTGGTATTGCTTCCATTTTTTATTTCTTCTCCCAACATACCAGGAGTTGGAGTTGGATACCCTGAGAAATTTTTTGTCAAATTCACAATTTAAATCCTGGTGATAGAGACACTTATGAGGTGGTTATTGATAGTATTCCATTTTCTATTTGGAGCAATCTACATAAGCATTTTCAAAAACCCTGGTGGTCAGATTGGTGTTGGCTTAGGGAGCTTCCTATTTTGCAATATAAAGCTCATCTTGGTTACAAATGACTCACCCCGCAAGTTCCAATGGTTGATAAGCTCACTCTGAGATGGGACTTAGTCTCTCTTCCTTCCCGATGAAATAAGAGGTTTCGGATTGCTTGGGCTACTTATATTGAACTTAAACAGAGTTTTTTTGTTTGGAGCCTCATGCACCAGGGTTGCATGTTGGCAATAGGCTCAAGCATCTGGGTGTTCATAATCCCATTTGTCCGGTTTGCAGACAGGCGAAAGATTTACTACATGTTTTTTGGTTTTGTGATCGGGCTCAGTTGGCCTGAGAGTGGCTTCTTGAAATTTTCAAACCTTTTATGCAAGAGGATTTTACTTGGGTGCATGCTATTTTGGGTGTTGTTTGGAATATTTTTAGAATCGGTACCTTGTTTTATATATGGAAGTCTCGAAATAGAGTTGTTTTTTCTTAGCAAAATGTCGAGCGTGTCTTCTCTGTTTGATAAATATGATATATTCTTTAATTGTTGGTTACAAATTCAAGTACAGGTTGAAAAAGTACATGTGGAGTTGCAGTACTTACGTACCCTCATAGATCATTAGGGGAATGCGCCCTGCGCTATGAGACATGTGCCTCTTCCTTCCCCTTCTAGGGGAGGTTCCAGGTCCTGGTTGTTGACTCACCAAAGGACCCGTCGTCGACCGCAACCCTCTGCTACCAAACACTGATCCCAGCCCCCCTGCAATGCAAATGTGGAGAATCTGGAGCTGGAGGCCTGTCTCGCCAGGCCTGTGGTTGGGATGTTCGGCCTCTTGAGCAAGATAATGCCCTTGGTTGGGATGAAATTGTACCAAATGCATAGACTCGTACTGTTAGTGGTACTACTGCTGATGGATGGAGGGCTCTGACTTCTTCAACTGTTGGATGGACTTATGACCATATGGAGGAAAACTTCAGACCTTCCACCTGGCAGTGTTTTCTCGGTTCTTTTCTTTCTAAATACATATTTGACACTGTTTTGGCAGTTGTTATCTAGCTTTTTGTGGACTGCTTATGACACTCTTGTGTACTCTTAACCACGGTGGTTAGTGTGTTGGTTTCCGGGGTGTGTTAATCCCACCCGCATTTTTTTTATATGATTAAACATTATTTTATTAATATAATAACCTTTTCATCAATAAAACAATTTTAAAAAATAATAAAAATAAAAATTATACTTAAGAATTGATTGTATAATTTAATGAATGAATGTAATTCCTTCCATGGTCGTCTCACAAACATCATTAAAAAGTGTTTATGTTACTTGAAGAGGCATTCTTGTCGTCTCACAAACATCATTAAAAAGTATTTATGTTAGTTGAAGAGGCATTCTTGAGATCAGTCCAACATCTATGATTTTACTCTGCATAAATTTTACTTTAAATTTGGAAGAAGCGACTCATTACAATTTCAGCGAACAAATACGGATGCCATAATTACGATTCCTACATCTGTCCAGAGAATCTAGCCAACGGAACTTCACGGAATAGAATTGGGGTCGTGAATTGGGGTAGTCTAGTTTTAATCATTCTGTGCGTTTACTATTAATCATTCTGTCTCTGTCAATTTATCTATCCACCTGCAACCTTTTTATTGCTACCAATCAACCAATTTTATTGAAATTCAATTTGTGGGATGGCGAAGACACTAAACAACGTCAGATTATAATAAATTGTGGCCCAAAATTGCGCCTACCCCTTCTGCGCGCTTATCTCATGACAAGCTTAATATTTTTCTTTTAAGCGCTCGCCCTACGACCGAACAAAATCGCAATCCGACAGAGCGCGGAGGAGTATTAGCGAAGCAGATGTCGCAGGTTCGAGGCCTCATTTCCGCGGGTGCAATCCCGCCCGAACTCCCGCTGAGAGTCAGGATTATATGCAATTTCGTTAAATACTTAAACGACTTTTGTAGGAGGGAAGATGGCACCTTCAACCGCTGGCTCGTTAATTTGTTCACATTCAAATTACCTCCCATCGCCACGCCCTACCGCGGAGTACACACCAACGACGTTGTCGTGGACGCCACCACGGGCGTCTGGGTCCGTCTCTTCGTCCCTCAGGTCGGGGGTTCGAAACTCGACCACGACGCCCCGGCCGAAATATCGCTCCCCGTCGTATTCTACTTCCACGGCGGAGGGTTCGCAATGCTGTCGCCGGATTACGTGTTCTATGACGCGTTCTGCAGGCGGCTGGCGCGGAGACAGAGAGTCGTCGTCGTCTCCGTCGACTACCGGCTGTCGCCGGAGCACCGCTGTCCGACCGCCTACGAGGACTGCTTGGCTGCCATCAGATGGGCCGGGAGCCACGAGGGCCGGAGCCACCTCCCGCCCGGTGCTGACGTGTCTCGCTGCTTCTTGATGGGAGATAGCGCAGGTGGCAACATAGTTCACCATGTCGGCTGCCAGGTTCTGGGAGAAGACATAAGCCCTCTGAGAATTGTGGGTCACGTGCTGATTCAGCCCTTCTTTGGAGGGGAGGAGAGGACCCCTTCTGTGGGGGCTCCCATCGTTACCATGGAGAATTCAGACTGGCATTGGAGGGCATTCCTGCCGGAGGGCGCCAGCAGAGACCACCCTGCATGCAATGTGTTTGGCCCCAATGCCCCTGACATCTCCCACCTTCCCCTTCCGCCAACGTTGGTGGTGGTTGGAGGTCACGACCCACTCCAGGACTGGCAGCTCAGCTATGTTGAGAAGCTGAGAAAGATGAAGAAGGATGTTCACCTCCTTTTCTATGGAGAAGGAATCCATGCATTTCATGTGTTTCCCCAGCTTCATGTGTCTTCAAAGTTCATGTCTGATCTCCATGCCTTCTTCACAAACTATGGAAGGTAGCGGTCTCTTTTCTTCCCTCTCTTCTCACAGATTCCGGTGCCGGGAATGGAGATGTATGGATGAGCTGGAATAAGTGTTGCCACGACGAGCACATAAAGTTAGCTAATCAGCAATTAATTGTATGCGTGGTATTTTTATTTTATAATATTAACTAAACTTTTAATCTCAATAATATTTTTTCCTACTTTTTTATATTTTCGTAATTAAATTCTATGAAAGAAGATCGTACCCGTCCATTTTTAAGTTGGCTACACCATACCCATGTTAATCTAAATTAATATAATTTTTTTTTATTGGAACCAACAATTATTAAGAGAGGCTACAATAAAAAAAAAGGAGTTGAAAAAATCGCATTTTGGGTGTAAGGTCACCCAAACAATCAACATCATAGAGACATGAGGCCAAAAACAAAAAAAGTTCTTAAAAGGGTGAGTAAACAGAATAACTAAACAAAGGGAGTCACTCCAAGAGGAGATTAAGCCCTATTGTGGGCACGGACAAAACAACCTGATGCTAGAAAATGTCATCCTGCTACACCGAGGCCTCAAAGAAATAGAGGGACCTTAAGGCAGAAGGAGGTTAGGTGAAGCCATGTTGAAAGTGCACGGAGCCTCGCACCAGAACCTGACAAGATTTATCAAATGTGCCAACTCATGAGTCAACTTGGAAGCCTGCGAATGAAGTTAAACAGTAACAGTAAAAAATATTGTAATCTTTTCATGCAAGGAAAACTGACTAGAAATTGAATCTCTAGAATAGACAACAACATTCCTAGCTTTCCAAAGTTGAAACAAAATAATAGCATGAAAGAAATTTCATAGAGCAACAATATAAGCAAGCCAACAACTCTTATCTTCAAAAAAAAATCATTTATCATCTAAAAAAATTCAGGATGAAAGGGCTTGAACAATGAGTGAATTTAGGACCAAGCAGACTGAGTACGAGGACATAACCAAAAAAGATGTTTGAAAGTCTCAAAACGACCTCAAGCTAGACACTTAAGATTAAGAAGACCAACCCTACTAAGTCTCTCCCATAGGAAGCCCTTGATAAATAAGAGACAAAAGAAAAAAAATGTAATCTTGGGTTCAAGTTATAATTTAACTATATACAAAAATAAATATATGAAAATTAAATGTTTGAAAATATAAAGTATGGAAGATAAGGATGTGATAAATCAAAGTAATTTACATGAAAATGAAATTCAGTTGTAGTTATAGGAAGGAGAGTGCACGATTAATTATTACATGGAAAATTTAAAAAATCAATAACAAGAATATGCTCCCACGTAAATGAGATAGTAAATAACATCAAATGGAAAGAAGGTAAAAGGAAATGCGATTTCGGCATAAATATGGACTTAAGCAGGATGATAAAACTACCTTTGATGTAGTTGATAAAATTCCCTTTTCTGTTTGGACCAAGATTGGTAAGCATTTCCAAAAACCTTGGTGGTCTGATTGGTTTTGGCCAACACATACTCGACTTTCTAAATATAAACCTTATGTAGGGTATGCTTGGCTTTCCCCTAATGTTCCTATGGTGGATGTTTTGAATTATAGATGGGATCTTGTCTCCTCGCAATCCCGTTGGAGTTTGAGATTTTCAGCTGTGTGGACCTCATATATTGAACCCAAGCAAGATTTTTTGCTTGGAGTATTTTGCATCAGGGACTCCCTATTGGCAACAGGTTACGACATCTTGGAGTGGATAACCCTAAATGTGCATTTTGTAATGAATCGTAAGACTTCATACATGTTTTTTGGAGTTGTCAGAAAGCTCATGAAGCTTGGACTTGGATCCTTTTTTAACCCCTTTTTGGCGGAAGGATGTTTGTGGGTTCATGCCATTTGGGGGACCCGCTTGTTTTTAAAGAACCATTGAGAGAAGTGTGGCATATTTTTCGTATCAGAATTCTCTATCACTTATGGAAAACACGAAATAATATAGTTTTTGCTCGACTTCAGGTCTCTACTTCCTTCTCTTTGGTTGGCAAACTTGCTATTTTCTACGACTGTTGGTTACATATTATTAATCAAGTGGAGAAAGTGAATGTTGAAGTTCAGCATTTACGTTCCTTGTTGGACTACTGGGCGAATGCCCTCTGTTAGGTTAGTCGCCTTCCTCCGGAACATGTCCGTTCTAGGTTACGGGGCCGGAGTTCTCAGAGTCGGAGGTCTTCTCGTGGTCGTGTTTCTGCTGGTTCTTCTAGAAGGTCGTCTTCCTCCCTCCGTCCTCATAGTGCATGGGATATTCGTCCGGAGCCACAGCCATACCTCCTAGTTGCAGGGTGGGGCGATATTGTGAATCCTTCAGGTTGGGGTGCTTTTCCAGAACCTTCTGATCCGGTGGTTGGCTGGGAGATGTCTCAAACCCATATAAAGATGATAGTGATGTTGATCTGTGTGCCAATAATGAGGCAGCTAGTATGACTGATGGATGGGGTGCGCCTCACGAAAGTTACGGATGGGAATATTGAGGCCACACTGACAATTTTCGCCCCCCACCAAATCTTTGATTGTTCCTGCTATATGCACTCCGAGTGGTCGTTATGACGGTTTCTTGACATGTGTCATTTTGTTAAACTTTGGTTATATGGGGAGTTAGTGTTTTGATGTATTTGAATCCTAACTTTTTATAAGTTAGTGTGAAGACTTGTGGCGGTTCAGGGTTTTTTGAAACGGGGTGTGCTCAATCCCACCCAACCCTTTTTTTGTATGAAAGAGATTTTAAGCTAATACAAGGTCTTTTTCATTCAAAAAAAAAATGCGATAGAAGAAAGTTAAAAAAAAAACATAATCTTTTTTCAGCTATGTAATAAAAATTATACAGTTTGGAGAATAGGGTTTTGATGTAGGAGAAAAAAATGTTAGAAGAGTAATTTGGGTTTTGAAGGTAGTTGTGTGAGGGTTTCGTTTGTGGGTTGAGCGCAGGCAGTAACAAAGGTTTTGTTTTTGGGTATTTGGGCCTTAGGGGTCAGTCTGTTTTTTTTGTTGTTGTTTTTGCCCTAGATAAACGTAGAATATGTTGCAAGAGACTCATGATGGAAGGATTTATCTATCCTTCTGCACAATGAGAATTACAGAGAGAGATTTCCGAACAGAATGACGAAATTAATATACCGAATAAGAATTAGTAGCGGAAGAATAAAATAATTAAATGCCACTTGAGGTGGGCACACCCTCGTCGTATAGGCTAATGCGAATAACGCAGATGAAGTTTGAAAAATAAGAATGATGATTTCAATTAAACTATTGTGAATCAATATATACTAAATTTTAAACGCTTGGAAAACATAGCCGACGTAGACTATGTTTGGAATGTAAC
>JAQPPZ010008748.1:0-21152 GCA_028583015.1 Wollemia nobilis | reverse complement strand
CTTTGTGGATGATTTTGTGGTGCTTTGATATTGCTTTGGGTATATTGCTTTACTATTTTGAAGTATAGGAAAAAGTAAAAAGAGGGTCTTATCTTTCTTTCCTTCACCTCTAAGTGCTGATCTAGCATTACCAAAATATTGTGACAAATATGATCAGATCCACCACTCAATTAGCTTCCTTCATCGCATGAAGATGTGGGTGAGAATTTTTACCATTAGAGGCAATTACAAGGGTAGGCATGAAGTCCCTATTCGGGGAGGAATATTCCCTCCCCTAGAGAAGCATGATTTCCAAGTGGTGCAGCACCTTACCCATTTCAAGAGACCTCTCGTCCTATAAATTGGTGAGTTTGCTCACCCCAAAGAAGGGATAGAAGGGTATTTTAGAGCAGTGCTATCATTTTATTGTCATACCTCACACCTTTTGGTTTCGCCTTTCACATCCTTGATCTCCTTTAGAAGGGAGGTCATTGGATGACTATTAGGAGGACAAATCTTGAACCCAAACAACATTTGGCCACAATATCACAAATTTGCTTACAATACATAAGATGTTTTGGACCCATCCCAAGTGGATTGGTGCCAAATCAGGCCTCAAGCAGTTGGGCGACCTGCCCCATGATCGCCCCATCCCCTGTATCGCAATCCTAATTGCCTCCCTTTCCTCAGCAATGGTAATTCCATAGAAGACTTTATTTCTTTCATTTTTGCATTCAATTCTATGATGCTTAGATAGTTTGTCATTTTAATTTCGTCTCGTTTTGAGAACCGGTTTGGATCATATTTCTATCTTTGTAGCTTCTGCCAATCTATAGTTAGAATCAATAAATTACCATTGATGGAGGCCAAATTAGGAGAAAAGGAGGAAATATGACCATGGGTCTTCCCAAAATACCCCCAATTAGATAATTCCAAGTTTGCAAGTCTTTTGGAGCTTCTAGGTAGGACATTTGGGACGGTAACATTTCAACATTTTATTGCGGGTGAATTCGTCTTGCCTTGGGCGAATTAAAATCGGTGAGGAATTTCCAAAATGTTATTTTTAAGGCCTTTTACGAGTGGTGTCATGATGCCTATCAAATTTTAGAGCATTTGGACCTATTTTAGTCATAGTTTAATTCATTTTCTCATTCACTTATTGTAGGATTAGGGATTGCATGCTTTGTTTTATCCATAGATTACTACGTAGTTTCTTGTTCTTTGAATGTAGGGTTTGGAAATTGAAGGAGCAACGAGGATTCAAGAATCATCAACAAAAGTAGTGGTGACATTTGGTCCACCCATTTTACATGTGGGCATGCGAAGAAAGTATTCATGGATGTAGCATATGTAAGCTTGCTCATAGCCCTTGGAAGGGGAGGATGCATTATGGCGGGTTGTACTGAAACATATCAATAAAAAGGGCTATATTATTTATTCATATTTGTTTTATTTTGATTCACTCATGCTTTTTCCCCCTTTTCATCACTTTCAAATTCCTGGGATTTGGCGAGTTCGATTCTATTTGCATCGCATATTAACGCCCTCTTTTTTTATTACATATCCTCATGATTTTAGTGGGGATCATGGTGGGACCTTGTCCTCTGTTTTTAGATTAGATATTTGATCCAAAATTTGTTTTTGCTTGTAGGTGCCGTGTTTTCCTTACACGTACATTCGTTCCATCGAGAGGGCGAATACGGGCTGTAATTCGTCTCACCTAGGGACAAATTGAAATTTGCCCCACCCTATGATGAATACAGTATTGTAATTCATCCCCCCATAGGATGGGAAATCTAGTACATGAAGTTTTGGGTAGAAAATTAGAACAGTTCGGAAGCGAGAGAAGAGGTAAGAGTCACGAACTTTTCTTTTCATTTTACCATTATTATTTTTACATTTCTGGTTTCTTTTTGCGTGCTTAAGAGAAGAGTTTTGCTGCATGTTTATTTTCCACCATGCAAACTAAAGAACCCCACGTAGCATGTGGAAAATTAAACACCAAGAGGCGGTCGTAAAACCCCAGCCCTTAGTCAAGACCAACGATGGATTTCATCACCACCTTGGCTTGAATTTTGCATTCATAAAACAAAATCGCTACGACGCTAGATGTAAATCTGATGAAAGTTGACAGCGTATAGCTGGGGTGATTATAACACATGAGGATAAGTCTTATGGCCAGGTGTCATAACGGGTGATTCCCCTTTATTATACCTATGTTCCATGTACCATCTGCTCTCACATACCTATGGCTTCCATCACATAAGGCGGGTATATAGAGAGGTTGGTATATCGCTTTAGCAATGGAATATCGAAGGGGTGACCAATTTTGGGAGTCATAAGAGCCCTCATTTTGCATTTAAATGTTATTTACAAAACCTTCAAAAACAAAAAAAACAAAAACCAAGACACACTAAACCAGGTTTAGGACACATACTAATCTTTAAAAGAGATAATAAATTTGCTTTGTGTATGTGTGTGCTCTTTCGTTTAGTGTAGCATAAAAAAAAAATCATAAAAAGAGATACTTAGCTTGTAGAAGAACAACACCATGGTGTACACCGGTAATAAACCCCAATCAAGGCGGCGATTGTGGGGAAGTGTACAAGGGGCATAAGTCACCTCTTGCTATAGCCCTAAGGACTTGGTCCTTCCACCTTGGTGCTTTGACCCACAAGAGAAGTCTGCATCATTCCATTTCAAGAGTGGAACTATGGGGACACCCCTTTGGGGGACACGCTTTATTCATCATAGCCCCACTTTAGAAGAGTCCTTACACATGGCTGCTCAACATAGACAACTCCTTAGAATCTCGATGAGTGGCCACCATGCGATGAAGCACTAATTTAGCATAGTATCCATGAGAGAGGCCTTTTTATGACTATGACATCCTTCTTTGCCCCCCATCAACATTAGAGCCAATAGACAAACCCCAGGCTGAGACTCTTCAAGTAGGGTGAGCTAACTGCCCACACTTTTCACATGAAATGGAGCAAGGGAAGACAGGTACATTCCTTGAGAGAAATGCATGATGTAGGAGCCATGTGCTTCCCGCACACGCCGTGTACCCACGGTCACCCACTAAGGCCATGGCCTTGGGTAAATGTTGCCAACCTCGACAAAGGAAGCAACCCATTACGATCTCGGATCATTACGGCAGAGATGAAGTATGGAGAGGCACATCCAAGCCTCCTAGGCTCAATATGGCAAAACAAATTGACTGCTTGGGGTCACCATACGCCATGCCACCTGCCAAGCCAAATCATGTGGCTTGATCAAGATCGATGGCAGCCTGGGCGTCTATACCGCTTTTGCTAAGGGAGTGCGATAATCACAAAATGGGTGAGCTGCTTCTTAACCTGGGCAGGAGGTTCAACCTGTGCCCAAACAAAACCATATGGAGAGGCATAATCCCTTGGTGCAAGATAGGTCTACCGTGACCTTATCAAGTTTTGCTTGTGAGACCCCCTAGACCTAAGAGGAGGCCACTCCCTGAAGCTCATGATGGGTACCCTCATGAGGGACCCACCTAGGGTCATAGGTCTCATCTGAGACCTCCTCGAAAAGCTTACGATGAGTATGAACAAGAAGTAGGGTGGGCCAAAATGCCCTACCAAGGTGGAGGGGTTGCCTGTAGGCCACCCCACATGAGCCTCAAGTCTCCAACAACCCACAATAGGAGCAAAACTAAATAGGAAGAGATAAATATTTATTCATATAAAGCGTTGCTAGAGCGTTTAGAGTTGTGGAAACCAAAACACGGGCCCCAAAATCCCATGTTACACCAACTTAGTAGTCATCCTGTGCATCCATGAATTTTGCCCCTTACCACAGAACACTTTAAGATGCCTCAATTGGCAATCTTTAAGGGTGAGGAAGATGTTAAGAGCATGTGACGATTTTACGAGCCAATATTTTGGCATTCGGGACAGTGCATTGTTGCAGGACATTTATAACCACATTCGAGCGGCCGCATCGAATTAGTTCCTCAGTTCTAAAGTGTAGCATCGATGGCTTGGATCGGTTAGTGGATGCGTTCCTTGAGCTACTTCAACTTCACATTACCAAGAAGAGAGGCATCACTAAGTAGGCACATGGCTAGCCTTAGGTAGTATGAGGAAGAGACAACGGCGGCCTACAAGAATCAATGGAGGACTGCAGCACCAGCTACACTACCTCCCTCCTATATTCAGCCTTATAGGAATGTTCTCACAAATTTGTTTTGAGATCGATCTCTATTATGTCCCGGCTACAACAATATGCCACCTTAGAGCTCTAGTGCAGAAGCGGGAATCATTGAAGAGATCAAGATACGGGATCGTAAGATTGCCAAAACCTAAGAAAGAAAGGAGAAATGGAACAAGAACACAAAAATAGGGACTACGCAACGAAACTGCACATTTGTCAATCCCAGGTTGAACTAAATTTCCTAATCCTACACAGAAATACATCCTCAAAAGGCTAACTATCGGCGGTGCCTCCTGTGGGCTATGAGAAAGAAGCTCGAATTAGGAAAAATGTTAAACGGCGTCACCCTAGGCGACAGTACACACCTTATACGAAGGTCTAGGGACTCCCTATTTGACCGCTTGTCAGCGATGAACTTGATCAACCTTCTAGAGATTCA
This sequence comes from Wollemia nobilis, assembly GCA_028583015.1. Taxonomy (NCBI): domain Eukaryota; kingdom Viridiplantae; phylum Streptophyta; class Pinopsida; order Araucariales; family Araucariaceae; genus Wollemia; species Wollemia nobilis. The sequence continues at coordinate 16,546 of JAQPPZ010008748.1, read as the reverse complement.
AACCATAGATCCTAATGCTCCCAAGCCTAAGGGATACTGGAAGGACATATATTGTAGGTTCCACAGGCAAAATGGACATGACCTGAATGCATGTTGGAATTTCAAAGGATTGATACAAGACACAGTTGACAATTGAACATTGGATGGACAACCCAGTAGTACCAAAAAACCAATAGATGGTGTTTTCAAAGACCCCTTACTGCCATGAGGCATAGGAAAAACCCCTTCAAATCAATGAGGTGCAACGAATTACCCCATGCAGGGTATGTAGGAATGATAAGCACAGTGACCCCCAAAACAAGAGATACCGGGGAGGTTGCTCCCAAGGCAGCCACAAGAGGGGGTTCCATCGAAGTCCACAACCTCGTAGCACCTTGTGCAACCACCTTCGCCTAGACCCCGACCATGATTCGGACCAAACTCACATGAGTTTGAGGACCACATCGGCTAGGATCTCCATATACGAGCTTATACAACAGTAACACCCCATCGGGAAGCTCTAATGGAGATATTGAATCCATCGAGTTGTAGCCCCATGGGGGAATTCCTTCAACCATTAGTAGGACATGTCAAACGATGCACGGAACATTAATCACCTTTCGAGAGGATGAGGTTAAATCGATTAATACGATGACATGGCAGATCCACCCACACATTATCACACGGGTCAGCAGGATCCCGTATAAAAGAGGATTTTGATAGACCATTTGGCTCATCCGGTAACATCATTACCATAGCGGCATTGAAAAATCTCGAGATTTTGACCCTCTCACATCATGGCTTTACCTATACCGCTGCGAGCATTCAATTATGCGACCTTCAATAGTTGGCACAATGCGCTCCTCTGTTCCAAGTGGGACAAAGAACGGCTCTACATTGTGCCATATTTTGAAGCGATATGGCTTATAACATCTTGCTAGGGCGGCCATGGATTAGGGATGCCAAGTGTGTCCCTTCGATAGCTCATCGGTGTTTGAAGTATACATTTGAAGGAGAAGTACATGTAGTCCCGACGGACTTAGAATCCTTCAAATGGCCTGCAGTAAATTGTGGTAATCATCGATGCACTTAGATTTTTAGCGTTAAATCCATCTGGAGAGCAGGGTGGATTAGCCCTAGTGATAAATTGATCAAAACCCCGACGGTACATCTTCATCGTACGATCCTTACCAACAATGCCACATCATGTCCATGAGAAGGGCAAGGAAACAAACCACAGAAGAGGCTCAACCCATAGAAAATGTGCCTGTAATTATCAACCTCTATACCAAAGAGATGCCTAACACAATGAGTTGAGGCTCCTAGTTCACCCAACATGGGTGGACTCGGGAAGGCTTTCATTCCCCTCCCCCTCAATCACCAGCCAATCAGCTGTTAAAATGGCCAATACGGGCACTGGGAGTATCTCATGTGGAATGTTTGTAGCAAGGATCATGCCAAAGTGCATGCAAGACATGGGGAGCTCGCCTCCCCATGCAATTTCATTTTCACTTTTAGGCTACCTGAACGGACAAATTTTGTGTACGCTGGGGGCCTTGATCATGGTACTAAAGCATGCATGCAAGAGGACAAAGATGATGAGCCTTTGTAAAAGATGTTAACTATCTATCTAACCTAGACCACTCACGAATGTCTAATGACACAATTGGCATGGATACGAGATGGCGAGGTATATGAGCAAGGGTGCGTGTCCTTTGCTAGCCAAGATACCAAATGCATTATGACAAGTCGGGAGTGAGGTTCAAACACCCCTGCCCTTGGACATATTGGTGGAAAACATGCAAGGCCAAGGGATAGGCAACAAGGGAGGATTGGCATTAGATCCTTATGCCAACCAAAAAACAAATGTATACATTGGAATTACACTCCAGTGGTCAACAACCACCCTTGTTAACCTCAATAACCCTTCTTTGCTAGAGAGAGGCAAAATTTCAGGGACTCACTTTCAAGGAAGGTATAGACAGTGTCAATAGGGATATTTGGAGGACGAATCATAATATGAACCAGCATCATATGACCCCTTCGAATCAGATAGCGATCACTCACAAGTGATCCCCATGAATGACTATCAAGAGAGCCTCTTGGCGATGTTTCTCTAGAGGCTCCAATACGAGATAGTGTTGTATAAGAAGATCGAGGTCCCCCCATGAGAGTGGAACAACCACAATGGTTCTAGATTAATTTTCTTGAGTAGGATGAGCCTGTAATGCCTCAAATAGTTGTCGAAGCCAAAGAGGGCTTTTGGATCTCCGATAATGATTACAAAGACAAAACAAAAATGACATATCTTAATCACATGTGGCAGGTCACCGAAACCATACACGGATGGCTGTTGTATTTGGTAGATGGGCATAGTGCCAGGAGCACAAATGGTACGTAGACCCAACGGGGTGGTATAGGTGGTGGACCTACTCTATAGACATATGAAGAGCACCTTCCTCTCCAAGATCCTAGGGTGATATCGGTCTTGAGGGTAGACCTTGTCCTCCTATTAGCACATCGGTTTAAATCCATTCATGCCAATACACTCTAGAGCCAGTCCAGAGCCATAGAATATCAAAGTGTTTGGTCACATCATGGTAATAGACACAAAATCATTTTCATCAACATGATATCCATTGACTTAACTTGCTTCATCCACGATACGATCAGTCCAATAGGGTCACTTGCATCCTAACCTTCATAGATACCCAAGTGACTAAGATCACGTCAATTTGCCTCATCCCCATCGAAGATGCTGGACTTTGGTAAAATGCTTCATTTTACCCCAAGGACAACTGGGATATCTTTATGTCAAAGAGGAACCCACGAGGTTCCCAACATGAATTGAACTCGGGCCGATGATATCCATTTGATCCAACTCCACATTGGTTGGAGGATGGATCCCACATGTTGGTCGAGATTTAGTAGCGTAGACGCCCGGATTGGATCAAATAGATCCATAGATCATAAAATTTAGGGATAGCTTATCCCCCAGAAGAAGAGCAACCGACTACATTTACCTTCTCAAAAGAAGAATGAGTTTTACGCATGGTACCATGCAGAGACATGTTGGGGCTAGATCCGTGCTAGTCATGCATAATCCATGATTTGATTTGACAATCAAGCCCGATTCTTAAAAACTAATAACAGATGCACCCAACGTTAGCATTGATGGTCAAATATGAATTGTAAAGTTGTTGGATGCATAGTTTGTCATCTCGTGGATTATCCATGGTTGTCCAACATGGTGCCCATAAAAAAATCTTGATGGGAGGATTCTCATATGCCCAGCGATTTTTAAGATCTAAAGACGAGTCCTAAGGATGATTTCCCATTGCCAAGCATTGACGCATTGGTGAAGCGTATAGCGAGGTCACAAAATGCTCTCTCTCATGGATGGTTTCTCCAGATACAATCAAATTCATATCAATCCGGAGGACCAGCTAAAAATAAGTTCACAACACCTTGGGGGACATTTTGTTATAAGGTCATGCCCTTTGGCCTTAAAAATGCTTGTACCACATACCAACGTGCCATGATGTACATCTTCCATGATTATATGCATAAAACTTTGAGATATTACATGGATGATTTGTTTGTGGCCAAGTCTCTTTTCGCAGAGATCATCTCTATGACTTAAGAAAGATCCTCGATCACCTCATGGAACATAAAGTCAGAATGAATCCCAAAGAAGTGTGTATTTGGCATCACATGAAAACTCTTGGGTTTTCATAGTCTCAAAGTGAGGAATTGAAGTGGACCCCAAACAAATTCAGAACAATCCTTGAAATGGTTCCCCCAATTACCATTAGTAGCTCAAAGTCTACCGGGAAAGGTCATGTTAATTAAGCACTTCATGGTGGGGTATCTAACAAGTAATAGGCCACTTGAACAAATTCTTGCACAAGGGGGTAGCATTTTGCAGGATGATGAGTGCAGTCGGCATTTGATGACATCAAACAATACTTGGCTTTGTTGCCGGTGTTGGCACCACAGAACTTAGGAGTGTCATTCTACTTATATCTCGGCTATTGGACGCCATACTAGCCCAAAAGATGAACTTCACAAAGAGCAGACTACTTACTATCTTTGCTTGCACCTAGTTAGTTATGAACCTTTATGCATACGTCAAGAAACTACGCTTGGTGGTATTATTTGCTACCAAAAATCTATGCCACTACATGTTGAGCAACACTATGTATGTTGTGTCTAAGGACAATCCATTACGATTACATGAGTAGGTTGGCAACCATCATAGTAGTCGCACGGTGAAATGGATCCTATTGTTGAAGGAGCTGACATAGAGTTTGTAGGATAGAAATACATCAAAGGATAGGTCATAGCCGATCCTTTAGTAGAGGCTCCTCTCGAAAGTGATAAGCCTACGGTCCTTGATTACGATGATAGGGTCTTCCATGTCTCGAGAATCACTAGATTCGGTAGAGCATAGTCATAGGCCGACATAACCTTATTTTTTGATGGTTCTAAATGTGAGCAAGGTTGTGGCACAAGAATTGTATTTTCACATTGCAAGGGGATCAGGTGCCCTCATGCTAAATTAGACCTTCCATGCAAGGAACCATCAGCGAGTATGAAGCCTTGCTCATAGGTCTTAGGACAACAATCACCATGAACATCAAATGACTAAATATATGGTGATTTGATGTTAATTGTCAACCAAATTAAGGGGGTATTCTAATGCAAATGCCTAGTTACCTTGGAAACACAAAGCCCTTGTGGACAAATTCTGGGCCAAGCTTGGGTGGTGCGACATGAGGCACTCCCTCGGTCATCGAATCATTTTGTGGACACTATGGCCTCCTTAAAGTTACTATTCACCCAAGACCTTTTTGGTGATATGACAACCATTTATCATTAAAAACACTATAGAATACGCGAATGGGGCATGAAGCTACGACTTAACGCCATGAATCCACATGATCGATTGAACCATCCTCGGATAAGTTCTCTCAAATCCATGATCGTCTAAAGGATACTAATGGGGGGTCCTTGTTGTCCCCTACTCCCGTATGTAACACAACGCTATTCTTACAAGTTCTCTTCCGCCCAAAATTTGCTAGGGATGAATTTCAAGAGGATTGTTCATACCGTCAAGATTTGATCGAGAAAGATTGAGCAGTATTCACCCATAAAGGACTAATAAGTTAGGTAACCTCACTTGGATTGTTAAATGCCACAAAATGAGCATTCAAGAAATGTTGCTAAGTATGTCTTGTTGGGAGCATTTAGTACCCTCCATAGTTATGAAGGAATCCTCCTTCATTGCTTGAGTTAGCAAGAGTCACTTAGGCGATCACCCAAGTGCACAATGGTACGTGTGGTAGCCACTTTAGTGGTATGGCCATAGCTAAGCGCATTCTTTGCATGGGCTATTTAGACGCATATTTAAGTGAGATTATTTGCACATATGTAAGGGGGAGTGCATGAAGTGTCAACACCATATTAGACACATTATATACCTTCCCAAGCATTGCCGACAGTCCAGATTGACAGCTATTTTTGTAGTGGGGCTTAGATCTAATCAAAAATATCTCCCCTATGTTGTCAGGTCATCACACGTTTATCCTGGTGGCCACCAGAGTATTTCCTGCAAGTGGGTGGAAGCGGGTTCTGCTTACCTCTACCATAGGACCCCGCATTGTGGAGTTCATTTTGCATAACATCATATGTCATTTTGGTATCCCATCCAAAATAATCTTGAACAATGGGATGTCATTCAAGAACAAAGACATGCTTGCTTTGAGCATAAAGTACAAAATTCAGCATAGTTTTTTGACATCCTATTGTCCAAGTAGGCAAATGGGCAACGGGGGGCGTCAAACAAAATGCTGGATTGCTATCATAAAAAGATAGTGAGATAGTCATAAGAGTTGGCACATCCAAATACCACACTTGCCCGTGGGTATCGCTGGTCGAGATGCCCACTGGGAATGCATCCGTTTTCTATCATGGCTCAAAGTGTAGTCATACCTCTCGGGTTAAATCCCTTCCCTGTGCATATCAATGCAAGAGTTCATCGATGATGACCCATTTGAGTGAAGGCTGGTTAGACCAGATTCGTTTATGTGATGAACCGACGCATTAATTCTCTTAAGGCATCTACGTATCTATCAAGAGCGACAGAAAGCATGCAACATGAGAAGTTCACCGAGGGATTTTTAGGTTGGTGACTTTGTCTTAAAGAAAACCAACGGAACTCTAGTTTGCCACCCCATCTAAGGGACAAGTTCACAGTAAATTGGTTAGGTCCATATGGTGTTAGAAAATTGGACTGGAACATGCAACCTAGCCTCTCTTGATGGAATCAAGGAACTAGAACCCTTGAACGTGAACTGACCCATGGCCGCATTCCATATCTAAGAGAGCTACATCCCAAAAAATGCTCCAGGATTCCTACAATTGGCAATTAGAAATCCCAAATGCTCCAAGGATTCCTCGATCCGCTTGATCAATCCCAAAATGCTCCAGGATTCCTAAAATCCTTTGGTCAATCCCAAATGCTCCAGGATTCTGATAATAGCTTGGTCAATCCCAAAATGCTCCTGGATTCCTAAAATCGGTTGGTCAATCCCAAAAATGCTCCAAGGATTCCTACAATCACTTGGTCAATCCCAAAATGCTCCAAGGATTCCTGCAATCACTTGAGTCAGTACAAAAATGCTCCAGGGATTCTACAATTGCTTGAATCAGTTTCAAAATACCCCAAATGTACCAATTTTGCTTGGCCAACCAAAAACTCCAAGGATTCCTACAATCACTTAATTCAAAATAAAAAAATTCAAAAGCAATTAAAATCATCAAAAAAACAAATTTGCATCTCATTTCTAGGCATGCTCAAACTCATCGCACCAATGAGGAAAATCTTACTACACATCTCACCTTCATATTCACAAAAAAAATCAATCCATCAAAAACACACAAAAATATGTAGGCGCATTAAGCATCATACCACACATTGCACTTTTGAGTCCATACGAGTCAAAGGCACCATAGACTATAATTACTCCACAAATCCCATCTTGTTCCCACATTTTTCCATTTATAACGAGTCCACAAGAGCAAAATACCACTCACTTTATTTTTAACATGCGAGTCAGTGGTCCTCTAATATATCAAGAGTTTTTGTCCTTCAATCGTTATATAGCTTTCTATTGTATTGTACCAAGTCGGACAAATTTTACAAGGTTAGAGTTCTACTTGGATCACACCTTGTTCACGTAGCATCCCAACACAAATTAAAACACATAAAAATTGCCAAGAGGTTGTGTGAATGAAAGATGAAACAACACAACAATCTAGGTCACCATAAGTGAAACGGTTATCTTGCTCATCCCCCTGTGTGAATGACCCCAAGAATGCGAGAGTTGACAAAGGATAAGCATCTTCCTACCCAATTCCCCACCCAGAATCCCTAGTTCTCAAAAGTTGCAAACATCAAAATTTTACAAAACGTCAAAACTCCAAAAATTTGACATTACCACCAGGTACATACACCAAAAGGCACATACAATAGTGATTCTCATCACTTGAAGTTCAAATCCCTTTGCTCAAAGAAGAATATATAAAAATAAACGATGATTTTTATCACTACAAAGAGCAAGTATCCCAATACAATTGAAGAAAAGAGAGTCGAACTTGAATCCATAGAACTCTCAGAATTTTAATAGGTCATGAGGCAAACCTCAGTACGGTTTTGGTGGATAGCCTATCGATCCTTTGGCGGTAAACCTCCCGCATGATGATATATCTATCACGATAGCACGTGTACACGGATCAATGTTTGCATGCGATGAGCTGGCTTATGGTATCCTAGATAGCAGCAGTTTAATCGACTAAATGACAAAGGAGTTAGTGAAGCTAATTAGGTGATCCTCGGTACAAGTTTGGTATTTTGCGGTATCTGACAAATACCACATAAACAAACTCAATTGCACGGGGGGGATGTGAAATAACTTGGTCAAAGACAAATCAGGTTAACCTGTATCCCAAAAGTCTTGTAAGATAAAGAAGTACGATCATGGCTAGTTAGTTAAAACCATCGGACTCAGAAAACCTTAGCTACATTCTAAACCAATTGTGCTATATTTCATCCTTACACCACCATCAACAATTGCCAAAAACATAAGGTCTAAATAGTCATAATTGCTCTCATCCAAAAACACAAATTCAATTCATCCATTACATTTGCATATCTAAAATTTATAAACATTTGCATTTATTATAACATATCCATCCATCAAAATAAATTAACATGCATACATCCATTCTCATCACTCATCATGCATAAAATCAAATCTCACTCGCATAAAAAAATAAATTCATTTGTATATATCATCAAAAATGCTCACGAGGATACAATGCAGGTCCTGTGACCCTTGCTAAAATCCAAAATCTAAAAAAAAAAAAAAAAAAAAGAAACCCCAAGCCTATGTCATGGTCACCATGATCATCCGGATCGGTGCGGCAGGGAACTACCTCCCATGGTGTGGGTCATGAAACCCACAGACGACTTCTAGTCCCTACATCATGCCTACTCCCTCCCCTCATCCGGTCACACGCCAAGGAGGATGTTGTTGCTCGAATCTCCTCCCTCTCGAAGCCGATGTGATGATGCGCCTTCTTTGAACATAGGACCCACCCACCAAGGTGGCTAATCTCTACCTTTAGCTCCAATCACTGTCACACCGAGTCCATATCCCACTGGTGATATGTCACCAAGTTCTCCTTGCACTGTGCCAAATCCCTATCCCTCTTTGCCATCTACATCTATAGGAGATGCCTCTCTCATGCAGCATCAATACCCCCATACTGCCAGTGGTAGGCATCCAATGCATTCTCTCACTCCGTCATTTTGCATGCACGGGGGTCCCTCTCACAGCAGGTGCGTCCCTAGCTCCTCATTGTGTCTTTGCTTAGCCTCCAACACACACATTCTCGATGTGTAGCCAAAATTCATGTCCTCACTTGTCACTTTGAGGCGTGGGCTCTCACGGAATAGCAGCCTACACAGCTCCCCTTGCTTTGTGGGTGTCCTTGCATCTTTGACTAATCCAAAACCCCCAAATCCCTTATCACTGTCCTCCCTCCACCATGTCTACATCCTCGAGGAGCTCATCAATCCATCTCCTGTGCCTGGGCACCCCCTCCCACTTCATTGTTGTTGCCTACTGTGCGTCCCTGGTGGCCCCTCTCCACTGCCATCACCGTAGTACCCACCACGCGGGTATACTCTACGGTAGTCCCAACGTCATCCACATCGATATGTCGATCATTGCATTTAAATCCTTGCCTAGTGACACGATGGCCAGTCGATCCGAGTCCACTCGTCCCCCAACATCGATAGACCACCCGCTCGCAAGCAACACGGTGCACCCCAGATTATCATGTCACACTGGCTATAAAGGAAGAACTCATGCTCAGTCCCATGTCACCTGATAAGCCACCCCTCCTTATGTACCCTTGAAAGAGCCACTCTCCGGTCTACCTTGCCCCGGGTTGGACCGATTACGATAAGAGGCACCCAGAACACCTCCCTAGAGTAAGGCCGGTGAGGCATCGCATAGTGCTCTCCCAGGCCTTTCCCATCGTCAAATTTGTCCCTTCTCCTCCAGACCAACATACGAACTGCATAGCCTATATATTGCTCCTCCATCTCTTTTCAAGGTCATCATGACAACCCCCTACGGCCTCTCCCACCACTATGTGTTGCCAAGTACAAGCACCGCGATTAGTTGTAGCTAATCCTGTTTGCCTTTGAAAGTGGACCTTGTACAACTCACCATAGATCTATACAGGTAGTCTGCCCCACCTCATGATCAACAATGCCTGCGCGGGCACTCTACTGGCTTCCAGACCACATCCAACGGGTTCCACGGGAGTCTTGCACTGACGAGTAAGGCGAGAAACATGTTGAAATAAGGCCCATGAGTACTACGTGCCTCCTCCCAACACCCCTCTCTCCAAGCCACCATAGTATAGAATCTTGCCAATTTCGTAGTCACCTCACAGCCTCTCCATTGGGCTCTCCACACCTAGCTCCTCCCCATTCTGAAGCATCATATCAATTATCGTTATCTCGATCACATGATGATATTCGATCGGCTTGATCCATCTAGAATCGCAAAAGCGATAGACATCCTCAAGGAGTCCTTGTCATCTCCTTTTGGGAGATGGAAAGGTGTTGGTCAAGGATCCCACAAGTTGATCAGGGCCATTAGATAGGCCGATCTGCAGGCCATAGGCTCTAGTTGGTCCACTGCTTGAGCCTAGGAGCATCAAGCCACTCCTAGTCTCGACCACGGTTAGCACCCCAGGAAAGCTACAACAAGGCGGTCAGGCACACGATCACGGCTCTTCACAACTTTTGCCAAAGAAAACAACACAAAAAGAAATTAAAATCATGAAAAAGCTGTACAAAAGTAATATGAATATACAACCAGCACTTTTCTACCAACATCGGCTCAAAAACAACAAAATTCACAAAAATTCAAAATAGATAAAAAAAAAAATCTAACCGTCAGTTTGTCGATTAAGTTTACTGTATTCTAAGTTTTAAAAAATTAACAAAGTCTGCACAAACAAAACAAAATTAAAATAACAATTTTTTTTAACCTAGGGTTTTCACCTATGTTTTAAAAACTGACAAGCTCAACCTAAAAAACTAGGGTTTTACATTCCATTTATCCTAGATTTTTAGTTTAGGAAAAAAAAAATCAAAATTTTTCCTAGGGTTTACTTTAGTGTAAAGCAGATGTTTGTTCCATTTTAAAAAGAAAATAAAATTTGCACCTAGATTTTAACTACGTTTTCAGTTCAATTTTAGTTAAAGTCTTGGTTTGTGTTCGGCTTAGTTTTTTAGGGTTTCAATTTTAATTTTGAAAAGCAACATAACAAAGAAAAAACAAACAAATAACTTGCACTTTTAAAACATATAACAAACAAAAGCAATAACGCTAAGGAGCACAAGCGGGTCTCACTTATTGCAGCTCGATCTTGTTTTGTGCACACTCATGATGTCGGGATAAATTCGATGGTGCTTTAGCCATGATGCTTTCACTCCTTCTGCTCAAATCAAGAAAATTCTAATACAAATGAGCCCAAACCTTAGTTTTGGCCTTTAAATAGGCCTTTTGAGATTATATTAATTCCTACCTAGGACAAGTGCCTCACAGTTAGCACTACGTCCCACCCTAGGACGAATAGTAGTATTATTCGTCCCACCCAAGGAATAAATTAGGAGCAAAAATTTCAAAAAACAACAAAAATTGCACAAAAATGTACCAACGGGCTAATAAACTTGCCCGATGAGAGTGCTTTGGCACTTGACATTCTGGGCCTACAAAATATATATCGGGGTCACAAATCCTCACTATCATATTCCCTAAGAATTCTACCAAAGCTGGACCGCTCCATGAGAAGACAGATGTTTGAGAATTTCATCCCCAAATGGTGTCGTCCAAACGGGTCGCAACCCACCCAAAAATAGTAACAATGTCGAACGAAGGCACCTTCACTTTGAAATTCTTGGCATCCAAAATAGATATTGGGGTTACAAATTGTGTCATCTCTCCCTAAAGGAAGGCCACCATGGCTGGACCCTCCATGGGAGGACAAATTTACGCAATTTAGCTCCAAAAATGCGTCATAAAAATGGTTAACACCCATCAAAAATAGGTCTAAATATAAAAAAAATGCACACACACAATGCTAAAAAAATATAAGGCACCCTGCTGATCATTTGGGGTCAAGCAACTCATCGCTTTTCTCATGAAGGTCATTCCCTCTCCTTCGATTCATCGCGCTTGAGGGAGTAGTCACACTTAGTCACCCGACCAACAAGTACACACCCAATTAAGGAAAATGACATGCATTCAAAGAATCATTGACAACAAAGATAATTACGCTCCTGCTTGGGAGTGGTAAACAGGCAATAATCACAGCAAGTCAAATCACTTGGCATTTTTGTGAATCATGAACTCAAGGTTCTCACGGACAAAGGTTGCGCCCTTGCCTATTCATGACCGATAAATGTCCAAGATCAAGTAACTACCACCTCACCGAAAAGGTTAAATACTTGAAATGAGTTCAGCCAGTCCTTGACGCAGGGATTCAAGAATGCATGCCATTTCCATACTTGAGGGAATCAAAAGTTGGTTGGAGTTCTTGAAATCCCCTAATAATTAGTGCTTTGGTTATCTATTTTTCCTTGGTGCCCTCGCCATGCACAATGCATTAAAAAGGGCATATATAGACACCAAAACAACACCAATATGATTATGTATTTTGCAAAAATTGATCGCTTTGACTTTACAGTCCCAAAAGGGCAGCCCCAAAGGTTAAACATGGTCCTAACCCTCTCCCCAACGAGTTTTGGAAGGTCGAGGAGATCCAATTTGGCACCTTCGGGCACTTTGCTCAATATCCGTTCCACCCACTGAAACAATTTCAAACTTGTATTCGCCCCACAGGACGAATTCTGAATTCACTCTAGGGTGGGGTGAATTGCGATTTTGATATGGGCAAAAGTCAAATCTTGACAAGTGGCGGCTCAGATCCACCACTCAATGTGTCCCTTCATTGCATGGGAGTATGGGTGAGTGTTTTGAAAGCGTTAGAGGCAATTAAAAGGCAGGCATGGAGTCCTATTCGAGGAGGAATCTTCCCTCCATGGAGAGGCATGATTGCCAAGTGGTGCTCTCTGCATGCCCATTTCAAGAGACCTCTAGATCTATAAATTGGTGAGTTTCCTCACCCCAAAATAGGGAGAGAAGGAGCATTTTAGAACGCGAAGTGTTGTCATTTGTTATCGTACCTCACACCTTTTGGATTCGTGCCTTTCACATCCTTGATATCCTTTAGAAGGGAGGTCATTGGGTGACTATTGGGAGGATGAATATTGAATCCAAAACCTAATATTTGGCCACAATATCCCAAAGATTTGTCGACAATACAGAGTTTGGATTCCATCCCAAGTGTATTGGTGCCAAATCGAGACCTTAAACGATGGGCGGCCTGCCCCACGCCAAGGCGCCCTCACCTCTGTAATCCTAATCACCTCCTTTAGGAGTGATGGGAATTTTGGTAGACTTGCTTTCTTTCATTTTTGCATTCAATTCTATGATGCTTAGATAAGTTTTCATTTGAATTTCGTCTCGTTTTGAATATTTTGTATCATATTTCTATCTTTGCTAACCTACTAATCTACGAGGTAGCATCATCAAATTCCCATTGTTAGGGAAATTGGAAAAATTGACCATCCGGTCTTCCCAAAATGCCCCTAATTAACTAACCCGAAGTTTTTAGGTCTTTTGGAGCTTCCACAAATAGGACATTTGGGATAATACATTTTCAGCATTTATTTGCGAGGTGAATTCATCCCGCCCCGAAGTGAATTAAAATTGGAAGGGAATTTCTAACTATTCTTTTTTAGGGGCCTTCCTAGTGGTGTCTTGATGCCCCTTGTCAAATTTTCAGATCATTTGGACTGTTTTAGTCATGGTTTAATTCATTTTCTCATTCCCTTATCGTAGGCAGGGATTGCATGCTTTATTTTTATCAATGGGTGCTATTGACCCCGTTTATTCCTTTGAACATAGGGTTTTGGACATTGGAGGAGCGAGAGAGAATCAAGAATCATAAATGCAAACGTGGCAATGTTTGGTCCACCATTTTTACATGTAAACGCGCGAAAGAAGGAAAGGCACCCATGGATGTAGCAAGAATGCTTGTAAGCGGCTCTAGCCCTTGGAAGGAGATTTGCACATTGTGGCAGAGTTGTGAAAGATATCGATAAAATGATTTGTCTTCTTTATTCATATCTATTTCATTTTGATTTTACTCATGCTTTCCACTGTTTTCATACTTTCAAATTCTTAGGATTTGGTATTAAGGTTAGGTTATGTTTGCATACTTAGCTTTCCTTTTTGCTTTAGTATCCTCATGCTTTCACATGCTTATCAAACAATGTATTAAAAACTTCTCTCGATTTCCAAAAACAAGGAAACATTAATTCTAACTACTCCACTCAATGAATGGTCTCAACAATGCTTATCAAACAGGTTTAATCACGACTCTAAATTAGTGAGAGAAAAACTTGAAGCATTAGCTGACACTTTTGAAAAGGAAACCCTAGTAAATCCTTTTCCTCCAAACTTAATTTTCAAGTAAGTGAATCAACCAACTCAACCAAGAAAAATTTGCCCATACCTTTTTTGTTTGACAGGGAGTTGATCTCACAAATGCCACAATCACAAATTTCTCTTTCCAATCTCAATAAGTGTTAGAACACAATCAAAACAAAATACAAAATAATATTACCCAAAATACCATTATTACTTAATCCAAAAATAACATTCACCATAGTCTTCTTTAAATGGAAAAAACCTTTATACAAAAATAATGCTCAAAAGTCTTAATAAGAAATTAATAAGACTATTAAAACATCATAATACTGCAAGGTAATAAATCTCAAATATCAATACCTTCACAATAATCTAAAAAATATTCACCATAAATATCAAATATCAAATCTTCCATAATAATTCTCAACAAACATTCACCATAAATTTCATACCTTAATCTATAAAATTAATAATCACTTATGCACCATTATTCCTCAACATTAGGCAACTAACATAATTTAAATCAAAATTAAATACCTTGTTCTTGGAGGAATTGAACCCTCAACATCATCTCATCAGCTTAGGTGTAGTGAATAAATTCACCACACAGCCAAGAGATGCTTGAGATTAAAGCACCACATGCTTATTAATATCTGCACCACCTTCCATAAAGCAATGGTCATGCACCTTGGGTGCGCAAACAATATGCCAAACAATGCACGTGGGGATTTGAAAGCGTCAACCACCTTGTTTCCCGATTGCCTTTGTGCTTTCCCAACTACCACTAGGCTATGCTTTTTCCCAATGAAACTTGAGGGATGAAACTTTCCTCATTTATTCCTTTCGCTGCCATGTTTTCGTAAATCACAAGCTATTTTTTCGTTGCAATCGACTTATTTAATTAGAGCAATGGTAAATTTCCAATGGTTTTGGCAAAGTATTTATAAGCATTATATTTTATTTGGAAAGCATTAAATTTAGCTCCTCCATGACGACATTGGCATAAATATAGAGGCTTCAAAGCCTTTTTCTTTAAACCTCAACTTTGGGTTTAATTTACTTTAAACTTGGTGCTTTGAAATATTTTCCCTCCAAATCAGCCTTAGGGTTTATGAAAAATAATTAATTGTCCTTTGTAAACCAAATAATATTATAATTAAAGTGCCAATAATTTATTTGGGTTTTTTTTTCCCACCTTGGATAAATATTATAATAAATATTATAGTGTATATCCTTCATTGTCGGATATGTTTTCTTCAAAGGAGAACTAAAACCATTTTGAATCATTCTTTTGGGTGCCAAAATAAAAACATTTTAGCCATTAAAAGATTCTATTAAACTTTGCACTTGAACTAGAGAAAAACTATAACTTACATCTTGACATCAATGATAACTTTGGCTTAGGGACTCTAGAAATATCCCAACAATCCCCCCTTAAGTGCATTGATGGTAACCACATTATTTTTACTAAACGACATTTATTTTCTTCTACTTCCCTTGGGCATTTGCTCCCCCTAGCTCAATGCTCTCTCGCGCCTCAAATCTCTCCCCATATCAAATATCTTCCCAATACACAAATATCTCCCCCTTTGACATCAATGGCAAAGGGTCACCTTCTCTTGACTTAGGAATAAGAATGAGCCTCTTAGCTTAGACCCTCCCCACATCCTTTGAGGTGATTAATTTTGGGGGTGGGAGTATTTATACTCCCAAAATGCATTTTTCTTTACCTTTATCCTCTTCCCTTATTTTATAAATTTTCTAATTCTTTTTATTATTTCTATCTGTGTCATCATTCCTATTCCTATCATCATTCATGTTCTTACTTTTATTCTTGTTCTCATCCATGTTCCTGTTCATGTTCTTGTTCTTGTTCATACCTATTTTTGGAATATCTATTCTACACCATTTTGCTATGTGGCCATCATTATTGCACTTATAACACTTAATATTATTATTCCTTGGAGATGCAAATGTCTTAGGATATCTTCTAGTAAGCCATATGCTTTTAGGTCACTTTGAACCACGCAATTCATTACTTTGTAGCAGGCCAAACTCATTATATAGTGCAATACCCATGAAAAATTTAACATTTTTCATATTATTTATCTTTCATGTGTCTGCTGCTGACAGAGCCATGTGCCCAAATATTGACATGAAAAACATCTTCCATTGAAGATTTCTTGTATTGACCTCATTGGTCTCCTGTTTTGATTGTTGTTCCATATGTATCTTTTATGTGTATTATTTTTATCTTTTTGAACTATTTATTGTCCAACTCATCCTACGATATATCACTCCCTCTTTATTGCATTCTATTACGATGTATCTTCATCTCAAGTTTCTCTCTTCTTCAAGATTTTAAATGAGCTTTTATTTCTATTTCTTTTCAGCACAGCTTGGAACCAATACTGTTTTCTTTA
>JAQPPZ010008747.1:0-21457 GCA_028583015.1 Wollemia nobilis | reverse complement strand
CAAAGAATACATAATTCTTTAGCTTTATTATTATTTATCCAACATTTTATCAACCCTCTCAATGTTGATGGAGCTACCCAATATAATTTCATATTTTTTAAAAAATAACCCCAAATGATGTGAGCAAACAGATAATGAAGAAGTATATGATATGATTTTTCTAAATCCTTCTCACACAAGGTACATTTGAAGGGTCCATAATATCCTCTTCTTTGTAGACTCTCTCTGGTAAGAATATTACATTGAATTGCTAACCAAAGAATTGTTGAGGCCTTAGGGAGAGCCTCTAATGGCCAATGTTCTTCCAAGGAAAATCATTGGAAGAGGGAAATTTTGATTGTTTTAAATCCTCATATCCCAACTTGACTGAGTATCCCCTATCCATTGATAAATTCCAAACCAACTCATCATTTCATGTAAAAATTAGCAAATAAAACTCTTGAACCATATTTTTAAGTTCATTTGCAATTGGTTGAGTCTGTCTCCTTCAACCAGGTTATTAAAATAAATCCATGTTCTGGAGTTTTTTCTCATAATAATATAAAATTTGACCTTTAGACCTTTACATTCTATGCATGCTTGAGCCAATGATTTCCATTTTGAGTCAAGATAAGAGGATAAGGCTTCAACCAAGCATCAGACAAAAAATTTGCATAACAACCCTCATTCACTGACCATCTAATATATTTTTTTATCAAATGCAAATTCTCATATATGAAGCTCCATGTTGATGATCCTTTGGGTGAAGTTATTTTCCTAAACAATTTCACTACATCAAGAGAACCTATATATTTTTGAAGTAATATTTTTTCCCAATTCTTCCTTTGATCTCTGAATAGTCTCCACCCAAGCTTTGCTCCTAATGCAAAATTCATAAGTCTGCAATTCACAAGCCTACTCCAATATTCTTTATTTTGCAAAACCTATCCCACTTACAAAGAGGAAACCTAAATTTTTCCTCACAACCTTTCCATAAAAAGTCTCTTTGAATTTTATCCATTTTAGGTATAATACATGTTAGCAGTCTTGAAAGTGACATCATATAAATAGGAATGGATTGCAAAGTAGTCTTTATGATTTGTAGCCTTCCTGCCATGGTTAAGAACTTACCTTTCCAACATGCCAAGCAAGCTTTCATTATATATATAAAAAAAAAAAGATCCAAAGCTCCTTTTTATTCCCTTTATCAGATAAAGGAATACCCAAGTAGGTTGATAGAACTTTTTCAATTTTGAACCTAAAATATTTACAATAATTTTTTGTAAATTTAAAAATATCCTCGATTTTGAAGTATTTACCAACTATCCAGTAGTCTTATCATAACATGATAATATTGATTTGAACTCCATGGCATCACTGACTAAGGGATGATCCAAAATAAAAGTATCATCAAAAAATTAGAGATAAGATTCAAAGGGACCATTTTTTACAACTTGAATACCCTTGATTTTTACTTCTATTTTTTTCTTTGAAAATGCTCTCCCTAATGCTTCTGCAAGTATAATGAATAGATAAGGAGAAAGAGGATCACCTTGATGAAGTCCACAAGATGAATTGAAGTACCCAACAGGAGAACCATTGATCAAAATAGAAAATTTTATAGTGCTATAACAACATTTAATCCACTCACACCAACTATAATCAAAGCCAAAAAATTTGAGAACAGCATGTAGAAAATTCCAGGAAACCCTATCATATGCTTTGTTCATATCTAATTTCAAAAGCATACCTGGTTTTTTCATAGAGTGAAGAGAATGTATGGCCTCTTGTGTAATAATTATACCATTAAGAATTTGTTTACCCTCCATAAATTCATCTTGTTCTTCTGATATAAGACACCCTAGAATACTCTTTTATATGTTTGCAATAATTTTTTAAATAATCTTATAAATCATATTACAAAGGCTTATTGGACAAAAGTTATCAAAATATTTCGTGTCATTTTTTTTGGGAACCAAGGTAATAAAAGTAGCATTGACCTCACTTACTATAGATTTTCTTTTTCGAGCCTCTTCAACTGCATCTAACATATCACTCTTCAATAAATTCCAAAAAAATTAAAAGAAAATTGCAGGAAGTCTATTAGGGCCAGGTGCCTTGTTAGGATGGAAAGAGAAAAGTGCTTCATGGAGCTCCTTCATAGAAATATTCTTCATCAAGCTTTCATTTTGTCCCTGAGTGATAAGCGATGGAATATTTTGCAGAAGTTTTTCTTGTGCCTCCTTATCTTGCCTAGAATCTCATAAAATATTTTTGAAATAATTCATTGCTTCCTTCCTTATATCTTCTTCAGGATCAATATTTCTTTCACTTGGAGTTGTAATATTTTTAATATGACAAACAAAAGATTTTGTTTTTGCTCTAGCAAGATTTTTTTTTGTATTTCTATCTTCTTCCTTGAGCCATTTCTCTCTATATTTTTGGATCCAATATGACTCCTTAAATACATTATGATAATCAAAAAGTAATTATTTTTATTTCACATAAGAAACCTGGTCCATTCCAGTAATTTCTACTATCTCTTGTAAATTTTTGAGCTTGGATTCAATTTCTTTTTTTATTTAAAAATGTTACCAAAATATTTGACACTCCATATCTTCATTTGCTCCTTTAAATATTTTAAATTTTGAACAAACCTGTACATACATGATCCTTCAAATTTTGACTCATCCCACCATAACATAACCATCTAGAAAAAATGAGGGTCTTGGAGCCACATAGACTGGAAGAAAAATGGATTTGGATGACCATTTCTAGGTGACTCACAAGTCAAAAGAATGGATTTGTGATCCGATCTTGTTCGCAATAAAATATTTGAAGAGATTGTATACTTTGTTTGCAACCATTTATTGGATAACAAAGATCTATCTAGTCTTTCTACTATATGATTTTTCCGATGTGTCTATTATCCCATGTGTATTGAAAGCTTGAGAGACTAACATCCCAAAGGTCGTTTGAATTGACAAATTAAGCAAAATATTACATTGATTTCGACCATCCTAGAATGCCATCCTTATTTTTCAAAGGAGATATAACATTATTAAAATCACCCCAAGAATCCATAGATCACAATGAATCATCACTGTATTTGACAAAAATATACTAAGGTCCTTCTAGCATCTTTCACGAGGAGTAACTATAGTTGGAGAATATACATGTATATGCCCCAACTTCGATGTTTTCCTTTCCTGCAAAATAATCCAGCAACCCAATTACTTTTTACTTCTAATAGTTGTCCATATCATTTGCATTTGTCCCATATTATTGCAATATTATTACTTTGAGGCACATATTAAGGGTCCATAATATCGGCTTGTGTTTGTTTTCCTGCCCCTTTCACCTTGAATTTCATCTATAAAAGGAGGGGTTAATCTCACTCTTTCACGAATGATAACAACGAACGACTTTTGGGATACACGATTAAGCTTAAAATTCGTATTGACTTGTGCTCGTATTTTTACTTTCGCTATGCTTCTTGTTTCTTTTACAAGCTAACCCCAAAGTGCAAATTTTGTATTTGATCTTCTATTGCATTGATTTGGATTATTGTGTGGTTGGTGGATTTGTGTTGTGGTCCAGAAGGAAAGAGAGTGCTCGTTTGGATACCTCGATCTCTTCTGTCTACTACACCATCCATCAGGTTTTGTGTACTTTATTTCCTACATTTATTTACGTTCTACATTTATCTTTTATTTTTTGTGTCTCTAAAGCGAAATTGTGCCTTTTCCTAGTGAGGCACAACTTCGCTAACCCTAATTTAGGGTTTTTTTCTCACAGAAGCGATATCACACCCCATTCTGACGGAGCACGACTTCACCTATAGCATTATCGTATTCACTATCTACAAGGCATGATTTTGCCTAGGACTGGATTGGGGACATCTATCATATTTTGATTGCATGAGTATTTTCTAAATCACATCTAGGGCATGATAGCATAATCTATTTTATGTTTCTCTACTATTGCATTGTTGTTTTATGATTAATTCTCCAAAGGTCAATTTTTTATTTTGTTTTTAGAGGTCATCTAAAAGGACCTAGGGGGCTTGACTGTTGCACCTCCAAGCATTGTTGTACAACAACCTAAGTAGGCCCCCTAATGCTAATCCCCTTTTCAAGTGTTTCATAAGTTATCTTGCAAAAATAGGCATTTCTGATATCATTGGATAATAGGTAGAAAAAAATCTAGATCAACCACAAATCAAGATAAGTGTTCTAATTATTTTATTGGTTGAAGGTCTGATTTGAATATTGATTCTTACGCATATGAAAGTGAAAAGCATATAGTGTGAATATAGGGTTAATATTGTGCATTTATATTGTGTCCTTGCTTTAAAGGTTTTATGTTTAAAACCCTAGGTTATAAAGCATTCAAAAGAAATAATCATATTAGGTTAGCCCTTCTATTCTTGCATTCTATTTTTTGCATTGTCCTTTATCTTTCATAGCATAGATCTAGAAAGGCCAAACTTAGGTGATTGCTTGAAACTGAATACATCAAACTATCCTAAATTATTGAGGACTTGGAGCAAGTCCTTAAACCGTTCCTGGTGAACCCTTCCCCCTAGCACCGAGTGTAAAGAACAACATAGCCCTCGTGGTTCACCCCATAAGGCTTTCTATATTTCGTGGATACAACTTTTTTGGTAATTGTACGCATAGGGCAGTTTTCCCTCTCTACATTTTCTTCTTAACTCTATCCAACAACGAATTCTAGTCTTTTTTTATCTTTGAATATAGATAGGAATGCATAAATAAGTGATCGAATGGAGGTCTTCTTATTTATTAATTTATCCAATACCATGGAATCCTGCCTAGGAGAGCAGTGAAAAAATAACTATAGATTTATCTTCATTGATGAATTGCCCAATAACATTAGAAAAATAACTAATTATTTGCTTAATTTTAGAAGCTTCCTTAACTGTAGCTTTACCTAACCGAGTAGAGTCATCAAAAAATTGAAGATAAGAAATAGGGCTAGCTCCATGAGCAATGGTAAATCCCTCAAGGGTTCTATTTTCTTTGTTTTTGGTTATAGTCTTACCCAAGCATTTAGCAAGAATGATAAATAAATAAGGGGAGAGGGGGGGAGAGGGGGTCACCTTGCCTAATACCTCTATAAATTGGTAACAGTTGGGAAGACCTTCCATTGATAAGAATAGAGTAGGACATCCAAGAGTTAAATTCCATAATTCAGTCCATCCAATTCTAAGAGAAGATAAGTTGCTTCAAAACTTTGATAAGGAAGTGCCAATCCACTTTAGCATAAGCTTTGGATAAGTCTAAACGAATGAACATAGATGGAGATTTTTGCATTTCCATGGAATGGATGGTTTTTTGAGCAAGAACAATCTCATCAACTATTTGACGCCCTTCCACATAACCCCCATGTTCAAGGGAAATAATCTTTATGTAAAAGAGGTTTCAACCTTTCTGCCATAATATTTGTAATTATTTTGAGAAGAACATTACATAAATCTATAGGTCTAAAAGTTGAGATATGATCTACCTCTTGAGATTTTGGGACAAGAGCTATATGATTTTTATTGATAACCTTCAAAATTTCTTTGGCATTCTTGGCTTCTTCCACCACCTATAATAAATTAGCATGAAGAAATATCCCAAAACTCTTGATAGAACTCTAGGAAAATTATCAGGACCTAAGGTTTTTCCCTTTTGCATTGTAAAAACCACCTGTTAAAGCTCATTGATAGTAACTAGAGCAATCAAAACATAGTTCTCCTCAGAAGTGTTAAGAGTATGGATCATTTGAAGATTATTTTTTTGAGAATCCAAGTCAAGAGGTGTAGTAGAAAATAGATTGAAAAAGTAATTGATAACAACAAAGTTCATGTCATCCCAAGTGTAGACAACATCGCCAAAATCATATTTCAAGGAAGAAATAAAGTTGTGAGATCTTCAAGCTAGAAGAGATTTGTGGAAGAAATATGTGTTTCGATCTCCTTCTTTGAGCCATTGGATCCTATATTTTTATTTCCATAAGATTTCCATTTTTTCCCATTCCTCCGACTGAGTTGTGAGTCTAATACCATATGTACTTCTACTCTCTGTGAAGCCATCTAAATGGATTTTTTTATTCAAATTTTCAAGCTAAGTAATCACTTCATTTTTTTTTTTTGTCGAACATCTCCAAAGTCCTTCTAGTTCCAAATCTTGATTTTGGATTTAATGTATTGCAACCTTTTGGTAAAACAAAACATCTTAGTTCCATACCTTGGTTTACATTCCTTCCACCATGCTACACTTATGGTCTAAAGGAACTATCTCTAAGTCACATTAGCTAAAATTGCCACATTAGATAAAATTGAAAAGGCAAGAAACTCACATTGGTTTTCTAAATTTCCACCATGACTAGCCAGTGATCCAAACCAACATTATTAAGAGTCTTCACCTTAGGAATGTGACCATGGATTAAGAAATTGTCATAGAACAAGAACCTATCCAATCTCTCCATGATACAAGCTAAGCCTTACCTTTTGTTAGACCAATTCATAAGGCCATTATCTAGCTAGATGTCCACAAGATGAAGGTTTACAATATATTCACTCATGAGGTCAATGCTTCTATCAAAATTTCTATTTCTCCCCATTTTCTCATCCAGCGAGAGGATGGTATTGAAATCTTATCTAATCAAGATCCAAACTTCAAGAAAATGAGAGGTAATATAAGCTATATCCTTCTACTGTCTTCTCTTTTCTTCCAAAGTAGTTGAAGCACAAATAGTTATGGAAAGAATAATTTGGTTAGAATGTCTACTTTGAATAGCTAAGACCCCAGCTACCAACCATATTGTGAATAACTACCCCTTTTAGGTCCCAAAGGTAAGCAATGCAACCAGAAGTCCCCTAGGAATTGAGGGAAGCAACTTTTCTAGTTGGCCAAATTTTACTAGCATTTTAATCCATTTCCTCTATTGACATCTTTATTTTTTGAAGAAAAACAAGATGTGGATGGTTTGTCTGAATCATTCTTCTAATTTTGTTTTGTTTTGAAATACTCCCTTTGAGTCTTCTAATATTCCAAGTAATGATCTTTATTAATACTAGGGCTAAAAAAAATTGTAAGGGAATTAATCTTACCTTATTTTACCATATGACGTTGATTGGTCTTGTGACTTACCTTTTGGTTGGAATTCATATTTAGTTTTTTTTTCCTTTTTTCTTGACTTACCCCAATTGAATCCGAGATGGATTCTAACCTCAAAGAATGTGTGTACAAAGCCAAAGTGTTACTTGAAGGTTCAACAAAGTCTATCTTGGGACTTGTATTATTTGAAGTCTCAACATTTAAAAGTTTTTTTTTTTTTTTTTTTTGTGTATATTTCCTCCCTTTTTCTTATTGAAAATATTTAATTTGCTAGTTTTTCTTGAAGTCCTTCCCTACATATTTAAATTGCATTTCTAATATTTTTGTCTCCATTATTTCCTCTTCCTCACCTAGGACATCATTTGTGAAAAGAATTTCAAATATATTAGCTGAAAACTTTGATTGATCCTTCATAATTGGTTTTTTCTAAGTGTTCTTCTTAGGCATTTGGAAATATGTTAAGTTTGTACCCTTCTTATTTTGATCTGAAATTTTATTTGGGTAGACACTGGCCAAATGACCATATTCATGGTGTATTCTATAATGAAAAGGAATGTTCTCATAGTACACCACTTGCTCCCAAGTGTCTTCCCCATACTGTAATAAGATCTTTTTAGGTAGGGGTTTGTCAAATTCTATTAAAACACAAATTCAAGCATAAATAATATGCTCAGTTTTTTAGTACAATTAGTAGTCATCATAAAAGTTCCCAAAGAGTTTCCAATTGAAGAAAAACAGTCAAATTCTAGAACTCAACTGTAAGACCAAAGAGTCTAACCCACATAGGACCTCTAGAAGGCATCTCTTATTTGGATTTAAATTTAATATGCCAAGGCTTCATGAAAAACCCCACCATTCCAAGGAACCAGGGACCCCCTTGAAATATTTTCTCTCTAGCTTCATTATTAGCAAATAAAATAAGAAAATAACCATTTGGATAAATAGATATTTGTAACTCAACTTTTGTTTTCTAGTTTTTTTGTAGCTCAAAATTTGAAAGCAAATAGGCTCGGATAAAAATCCAATAAAAATCAAATTAGTCTTTTTTTCCAGATCTTCTATTCTAGTTTGAATGTCACCCATATGGAGCTTAACAATTGAAGTTCCATCAGCTACCCTAAGACATCTTGACTTAGTTTTCCTAACATCAATCTTAGGCATTCTTAGATGTTTACGAGAAGCCCTAAGATTAATGTTAGTATCAGGTTGAGGCTATCCACCACGGAGGGCATCCCTAAAATTTATTTTTAGGACCAAGTCTTTGAAATCTTTGCCCTTGAAAGAGGTTTCCATAGTGGATTTGTTTTGGAGATGCTCCTTAGCACCAGATTCGCTTAAGATATGAACCATTTTTTTATCAGATGTTTGAAACTTATTTTGAGATCTCTTTAATCCATACCTTGGACACCGAGGAAAGGTATGATTTTCACTTTTGTTTTGTGCAACAAATTGAAATTCGTTGTCAATCAAGTTCATAGCATGAAAATCTGTTGAATTATAAACCATCTTGGGTCCCCTACAACATATCCAGCTAAAATATTGAGCAAAAACCACAAAAATATTGGTTGCTAGGGCCTGAAGACCTCGAAAAACAACCTTTGGAGTCGCTTGCGCTCAATATAGATGAAACCCTTGTACAATCACTCGCTTCCAAAAATGACAACAAACTTGGTTTGTAGGTAGCAAACCCCAACCATTTTTTCATATTCTATATATATAAATCTTATTATTGGAAGCAATTTACAAAATGTGAGTATATCTATAAAAAAGAAAATTGGATCAAAGATAATTTAACCAATTGAAATATTCACCTTTGTCTTGATGAAATTTAACTTTTAAAAGGCAATAAAGCCCAAGTGAGATTTTATTTTATTAATAAAAATAATATCAAGGAACTAATTGTGAAATCAACTCTTTGAAAAAAATAAAAAAATATTTAATAATAAATAAATTTTTTAATAAAAAATATACTAAATATAATTTAATTAACCTCCCAATAAATATAATAATCTTTATAAAAATCACACATAAGTTATCAAAGAAAAAAGTTTGAAATGTAGTACTACTAAGAGAGACTTAGCCTTAGCCCCCAAGGGCTAGGTGGATTGGCCAAGTACTTACCAAGAAGAGACTTAGGTTCAAACCTTGGGAGCACGTTGCCAGCTTTAGCAAAGGTAATAGTCCATATTGAATTCCTTGAGTGCGCGTCAGATCGATGACAACGGTACGAACCTCGAGCGACCACTGGTCCCCATCTCACGTTGGGTCAACAACAAAATAAATAGGTTTTTTTGGGAGTAGCCCCTTGTAGTTTGAACTCTATGCTTACCATGCTTACCAGTTACTAAAAATAGTGGTTGTAAAGACGTAAGTTATACAACTATCTTTGGAGTTAGCTACATTCAGGGTGATGCAGTTTGAACTCTATGCTTACTAGTTACTAAAAATAGTGGTTGTAATCAATTTCTTAAAAAGATGTAACGTAAAGACGTAGCGTTATACAACTGTCTTTGGAGTTAAGTACATTCAAGGTGATGTAGTTTGAACTCTATGTTTACCAGTTACTAAAAATAGTGGTTGCAACCAACTCCCCAAAAAGACGTTACTAAAAATAGTGGTTGTAACCAACTCTCCAAAAAGACGCAACGTAAAGACGTAGCATTGACTTTGGAGTTAGCTACATTCAGGGTGATGTAGTTTGAACTCTATGCTTACCAATTACTAAAAAGAGTAGTTGTAATTAACTCCCAATAAAACGTAACGTAAAGACTTACTGTTATACAACTATCTTTGAAATTAACAACATTCAAAGTGATATAATTTAAACTCTATGCTTACCTATTACTAAAATAGTGGTTGTAACCAACTTCTGTAAAGACGTAGCGTTATACGACTGTCTTTGGAGTTATAGCTACATTCGGGGTGAAGGGAAGAGGCAAAGAAAAGGTCGTCCATTACTATTCAGGGTCAACGAACTTTATGTTCTCAATCAACCTTCACATGCACGAAAACACGCTAAAAAGTCTGTCGTTTCACGTGGGCGGCCGCTAATACTGGCTTAAAAGCGAAGTAACGTGAAAAACATATCTGTCGTTTCACGAATCTGGGCAGCCGCTAGCAGTGGCTTAAAGGTGAAGTAACATGAAACATATCTGTCGTTTCACATATCTAGGCGGCCGCTAGCAGTGGGAGAGGGTGTGCATTTAATCAAATATGTGGTAAAACTCTTTATGTATACAGATGATGTAATTCTTGTGGCTAAAACAGCCAAAGATCTAGAAGATCACCTTCAAGCTCTAGAACTCTTTTGTAAAGAAGTTGGGATGCAAGTGAACACGAGCAAAACAAAAATTATGATTTTTTCAGCAAAAAAGAAGAAGCAACAACTCAAATTTCAGTTTGCAGGAGAACCGCTTGATGTAGTGGTAGAATACAAATACCTGGGCATAGACTTTCATAACAAACTTAATTGGAATACATGTAGGATGAAAAGAACTCAAAGTGGCTAGAGAGCACTATATGCACTTCAAAATAGGTGTAGGAATGCCGAGTTGTGGGACTGGAAGACCACCAAGGTCTTATTTGGCCTACTTGTTACATCGGTTCTGTTGTATGGTTGCGAGGTGTGGGCTAGTGGCACAACAAATGCAAAATGGAGGCAAATAGAAAGGATCCAAAAATATCTAATCACAAACTTTCTCAAAATTAAGGCCACAACCCCTTATAAAATTATTCTAGCTGAAACTGGAATGTTCCCTTTAGAAGCAATTGCTATGACCAAGCTGTTATGTTACTTGAAAATAACAGAAAACATGACAAATGATAGATGGCCTAGGGCAGCTAGGGACGAAGAGTTGCATAGGCGAAAGAATACGTGGATGAAACAAAATCGGAAATGGATGAAACGTTGGGAAATCAACATAAATGAATGCCCAAATGTCAACAAAGACATAAAAAATTATGTGAATGAAAAGTTCAGAGTGGAATGTGGAAAAACGCAAGCAGGAAAAGACAATATTATATTGCAAATTTTAACCCAACGTATGACCACAAGGAAAAAGCGTATATAGGCGCTGAAATCAAGTGGAAGGAAAAAATACTCATTGCTCAGATAAGGACTAGCTCTCATAGGCTTAGATGTGAAACAGGGAGATTGACAATGCCCAAAGAACAATGAGAAGAAAGGATATGTACTCTATGCAGCACAGGGCAGTAGAGACAGAGGAACACTTCATCTATAAATGCCCGAGTTTTTCAGATATCCGTGACAAATACAAAGAAACACTTGGGAACGAGTTTATGACAGATTTATTTGAAGACAGTAAAATAAAAAAAATTGGAGAATTGCTAACACAAATAAGGAGGAGAAGGAACAACCTTCTCAAAGATATTAAAGATTATATGATATGATTTGAGTAATTGTACTTCCATATTTAGAGGTCCCATAGACCATATTTGGTTCTCGCAGCAGAAGTAATTAAAATCTTCCATCCATTCATTCATTCATTAGAGGTGAAGTAACGTGAAACATATCTGTCGTGTGAAGCGACGTGTGGAATTTGCCAGGGTATTTAATGACGGTTAATTTTTTTTATCTCTCGTGTGAAGCGACGTGTGGAATTTGCCAGGGTATTTAATGACGGTTAGTTTTTTTTTGGAAAACCTTAAATTCATAAAATAAATTTTAAAATTAATAGTTTCGATTTTTTTCGAAAACGTAAAGA
This sequence comes from Wollemia nobilis, assembly GCA_028583015.1. Classification (NCBI taxonomy): domain Eukaryota; kingdom Viridiplantae; phylum Streptophyta; class Pinopsida; order Araucariales; family Araucariaceae; genus Wollemia; species Wollemia nobilis. Next base: position 9,627 of record JAQPPZ010008747.1, on the reverse strand, counting down.
GTTTAAATACAAACCGCCGAACATTGATAGTAAAAATGTTTTTATAGTAAAAATATTGATAACGGCTGAACATTTTTTTGGTAACGTCGACATTCACTAAAGAACGGACCGCCCATTGCTAAGTCGCTCTTATTTCAAAGAAACGCAAGCCTTGCGTGTTGGGCCCATGCCTCAACGGTTCTTTCCGGGAAGTACATGATCGCAAATTCAATGGCCCGCGTAACGACAGCTATGTTAGACGCGTGAAATTTGGTTCTGACCGACCCTGGAGCAACCATCCGCCCTATAAATAATTTCGTCTCCCTTCCCTCTCTACTAACACTCTCCCAATTTTTCATAGAGTTTTCATCCAGCTTGGTCGATTTCTTAAGCAGGAACAACTCCCTCAAGTTGGATCGGAATTCCCAGCCCTACAAAGAAGGAAATATGGGTAGCTTCAGTGCACGGATGTCGTTTGTTTTGGTGTTGGCGTTGATGGGGACGTGTATTGCCCAGGCTCCTTCAGCTTCTCCAGCGGCATCACCCAAAGCGTCGCCAGTCTCATCTCCGGCAGCGGCAGCAACGCCAGCTGCATCGCCAATGCCCGCATCGGCCTCGCCATCGACCGCTCCCGTGGTGGCAACGCCGGCTTCCTCTCCCGCTCCCACCGTGTCTTCTTCATCGCCCGCCACGGCCCCTTCAAGCAGTCCCTCAGGAGTACCCACCTCCAGCCCTCCCATGCCGAGCAGTAGCGTGGAAGCCCCCGGTCCTTCACCTGCGGCAGACAGCGGTTCTTCAGGCGCCTCCGCCACTGGCGTCCAGAAAATGGCCATCTTTGGATCCGCTTTTTTCGCAGGAGCCGCCGTTTTCCTTTTGTAGTCAACAACGGCATGATATCGGCATCTCTCAGCCATCCGTGCATTAGGAAATTACAATGGTTCTTTGAAGCGTTGTCTTATTGGAGGCCGTTTAGTAGGAGCAAGAGACGGAGGTTATCCATTCTTTTTTATTTACATGTTATTTGTTTCATATTAATTCTTTGATAAAGTATTGATTCCGCTAATTGTATAGTGGAAGGCACAGTTATTCATTCATTGGACTATCTTAATAAAATTATTTATTGATTTATTTATGTCCAAATGACGTGGTAAAGATGGTTGTCTGTTAGCGTGTTTGTTGTCAGGAACACAAGAGGGATTTGTTGGTATGAGAGCTGGCATAGTTTTGACGCCGCTGTGATTTCATTTTCCCCATAGCAACACGTTTTCCGGATGTTAAAAGCCGTAGTTTTGTTTTCTGGATGTTAAAAGCCGTAGTTTTGGAGGGTTTCATAAACTATATTGAAAGTTGAAAAAAATGTGGGGTCGTTTTTAAATGTGTTTTTTTTCCTTTATTAGAGAGTAATTGGAGCTTTAAAAGTTATTAACGTTTAGTTGTCACAATATCTCACGAAAGTAGAGATGGTGGACTATTTAAGGAGTTAAATATATCTTTTTAATGGTAAATGCCAAAGTTTTTATTTTAAAAATACAATAGTATAATTGTCAGCGAATTAAATATATTTTCTTACATTTTAAGATTATAAATTTAAAAATCATTTTATTAATAATAAATAATAATAATAATTCAGTAAATTAAATATATTTTCTTGGATTTTAAGATCATAAATTTCAAAATCATTTTAATAATAATAAATAATAATAATAATTATTATTGTGTGGTTTTTTTTTTTTTTTTGATGAGGAAACTTTTATATACAACATGTGAGGGGAGAGATTTGAACCTGGGCCTCTCAATAACTGAAGAGTTTTAATTACCCACTTGCTCTCCAACTCCTCTACATGAGGATATTACAAAAACAAAGTATTATATTGGTTCTATTAGTGCTTTCATTACATTTCTAACAGGTTAATTAAAGCATATCCACCATAAATTTAAAAATAATTAAGTATTATATATAATTTTTAATCAAATTAACACTGGGATGGAGGTTTAAGGTTCAAATCTAATGAGTGTTGAATTGTACACCAAAAAGTTTGGTTAGATATACATATATCATGTAAATAACACCTTTTATGAAGGTCATGTTAAATGGCCTATAGTTTTATAAGGGTTAAAAAGTAATTTATCTTTTTTTTTTTCATGCATAGTAATTTATTTTTTTTGAAAAAGAATTTGAAAAATTATACTAAAACAAGATTATATACAAGTTGAGACAAGACTCCTAGTTTTAACTAGCAATCTTTTTTCATTTTTTTCAAAAAGAATTTGAAAAAATTATATCAAAACAAAGATTATATACATGTTTAGACAAGATTCCTTCTAGCCTTTTAACTTTCCAACAAAATTTCATAAATATAAAACCCAAAATCCTTAGAAATAACCGCTTTTGATTACAACACTAAAAGGAGATCTACATTGGAATCAAATCTTGTAAACCATATGTTTGTAATGGTTAGTTTTCCAAATTAACTAAACACTGGATTTGCTCACCAACCTGCCTAATCCTCTCATCCTCAATAGCCATGTCACTATGCCATTGAACCCCTACCTCCTTCTCGGTACCCATCTTAGCCAAGAGCCACTTTATTCAATGCTCTACCCACATAAATTAGAATCACATCATTTAATTTCCTCTAAAATTCCTTAATTTGGGTGATAAGAATCCTCAACATCCACATCTCCAAAGTAAAGTTTCTCATGCAATCCAAAGCTCCTACCAAGATTTGAGAATATAATTTTATGATTATCCTCCTATAACCTTGTCTTACCACCCAAATAGAAGCATATTTGATAGGTAAGGATTTTGCTTCATCGTGGCCTTACCTAGGCCCTACAATTCGCAATAGAGCATTATCCCAACATGATTTCTTCAAACCACTACAATTCTAGCTCTACCTAGATTACCTTTTGTTGCTCCATAAATATTAATTTTAATCCAACCTTCTATGGGTATTTTTCAACTAGTTATCTCTTACCCCTCTTACACTTTAGCTTTCTTCTCCATTGTCCCTATATCATCCTAAGTTTCCTCTTTAGCATACACTACGACAAATTTTGTGACTTTTCTCTAAATGACCTGCTAGATGTCATGTCATCCAAGGATGAAAAATGTTTCTCTAAAAATTGTCATTTCTCTCCAACCACACTTTCCACCAAATAAAGTTTAATCTAAGCTTCCACTTGATACGAAAGGCTTCAAATTCAAATCTTCCCCTCTTTCATATTTCTAACTTTCTCAAAATTTATATTCTAAAAACCATTGCTCCTAGATCTGGCACATGAAAGGACACTCAAACATCAAGTGATAAGATGTTTCCTCATTTTTGTAGCATAAAACACATTTGTATGGACCAATGATTCCTATATGTATCAGATTATCAAAAGTAAGAATTCCATTATGCATAAGCTACCAGGAAAATAAATTCACTTTTGGTCAACCCTTGGATTGCCAAATATTTCTCTAATTCTCAACCTGATATGCATGAGAAGGAGGTTCTGGAAGGATCTTATCATATCCATAATTTACTATGTAGACTCTAAGGCTCCCATAGCCCCAAGCTAATGCATACTCCTCATCTCTACTTATGAAAAATCTAATACATCCTCCTCATATCTACTTGTGAGAAATATTTCTACCAAGATTTTAGTTATGATGGGTGTCAATTCTAGAGGGATTAGAATTGGTCACTCATCCAACTTTTCAAACTGCTTAAAACCTATAATCCCCTAATTGACTGGTGTTAAAATAACTTTCAATATGGATCCAACCCTACTTAACATGGTTTTTTTATTGGTTGAAGTTTTTGGAATTTAACAATAATAGGTGGGCAATGATCCCATGAATATGTCCAGAATTGTGCCTTCTCCTTCACTTTCCAAAATAATCCATATTTCACCACCTGAGATCCTAACTTTAAAGCCTGCCATACTACGGACTCGTTACCATCCAAAGAGAAACGACTCACCTCATTTAGGTTCACTTATCCCAAATATTTACTAGTAAAATTCTATTGAATAAAGAAGTTGGTTGCGAGATCCACCTCTAGTAAAGCTTTCCAGTCAAAGATTTATTATTTAATTTTGATCTCCTCAGTCCCAAACCTCTCTTTATCTTGGGTTGGCTTACTTTCTACCAACCTATTAGTTCCTATTTTCTTTCTCCTTTTACTGCTCCCCATAAAATTTTCTAGCCATCTTGTCCAACTCTTTCCATATGGTATGTGGGGCAACAAGGATAGAAAATTTATAAATTGGTATGAAATTAATGATTGACTGCAAAAAATTGAATCTACCCCAAATGTTGACCATTTATGAGACCAATGGTTAATTCTTTCTTTGATATGGTCCAAAATATTCCTCTATATAGCTATCTTTAGTTTTTTTAAATGCAAAGGGACCCCAAATATACCACTAGGAGAGAAGTCCTTGTGAATAACAAAATCTCTAAAATTACATCCTAAAGCCTTCAATCAAGATTAAAGAAGATCACTTTGGATTTCTTATCATTGATTAACTTTTCCTAAACCTAATTGAACACTTAAATTAATAACCATCCTAACCATACAAATAAAATTATTTGTATGATCTAATTTGTTTTGTTGATGCCATGCTTTCTAACTACCTTAGATATTATGCTTGAATTTTTTAAATATAATGTTTGCTCTTTCTTATATATAATATCATTTATGTTATCTAATTGACTAATATTATGCTTACAATTTTTTTTGTTGGGATGAAGAGGATATTATATTAATAAAATAATATCTCATCATACAAAAAACAGGTGGAATTAGTAAATTTTTATTTAAATGTTTAATATATTTATATATATATATATATATATATATATATATATATATATATTTCTTCAATTATTATTTTTTTTTAATATTAAGAGATGGGGGTTTTGACTAGGAATCCTCCAACCTGTTACAACAACTCCACCACGAAGACACACCCACCCCTTCACACACTCACCCACACCCACAGTTTGAACCTTGAACCTTCAAGAAGAGCCAAAGCCTACGCTGCACCCTGCACCCAGATGCATTATATAAAAGTTTACTAATTTTTATATAATATATTGAAATTTTGTTTCCGCGAGTAGGCCTAACAGTAAAAACTTTCAAATTAATAAAAAATATAAAATTCAAGTCCTATAAGATCAGATTTTATGAATAACAATATATTAAATAAATCCATAAAAATTTTCAAAAAAAAGATGTTTTCATATGGCATTCGGCTTCGCATTAAACAGTGAAATAAAAAAATATATAATTGTTTTAACCGTTTTATGAGTTTAAAGATTACCGTTTTAATAATGGTGAAGGTAATGAATGTAAAATTAAGAGTGAGAATAACCAAACCTTTAAAATTTACATTGATCCATAAAAGTGAAAATCATTTCTGGAAGCAACAGTTAACATTTAATTTTGCAATGGAGCGAATGTTTGGAAGCAGCATTGCAGTGAACCTGCATCCTAACAGTAACACGCGGTTTCAGATAAAATATTTTAAAAATAAATATAAAACAGGTGCCGAAATTTGAAGCGAATATAAAGTATGTAGCTTAGATGTTACTGTTCTTTTTATATATATAATAATTACTCGTCTCCTTTAATATCAACTAAATTCATGCTGGTCTGATATTAGACCTGGTAGTAACAAGTCCATGACGTCAAAGCCAGATGAAGAAAGATACAACTAGGCAATTCTACTAGACACCATGTAGTTTCGGTATGAAAGAATTGTTCTGTGTTTTATTCTTCTTTTGGATTGGCCTCTCTGATTTATTGGTGCATGGTTTGAACCTGGTCTCCAACATGAAAATCCAGACCCATACCATTACGGTGTCCAACAGGGACATATACTACATGTGAATTACTCTATAGAGTTTTTCTTGGGAGAATTTCATAATATGGAAGTGTTAATATCTAGCTCATTAAAATCAAAGGAGCAAACTAAGCTACATAACCAAAAATAAATAAAATTGATTGGTCATAATTTTCAAAACCTTTAGAAATTTTAAGTTTATGTTATAAAAATTGAATAGGTGTAGTTATTAAGATTTAGTTTTGTTCAAGAAAAAAACCATTTTACTTATTATTATGTATTTTATTTTTTTGGTTAGTATTATTTAATGCAAAATGTATTATTCGATCATGAGGTATGAATCAAGGGATAGATCTATCTTACTTCCAGTTATTTATTAACGTCCACCACTTTTACAGCATCAAAATTTTCATGGAACCTTTCCATATATGCATTCCTCTTTGTTGAGATCTCCATCTTCATCTAGTTAGCTCATTGATTAATCTATCAAATTGATGACATTAGATAAGGTGAAGTCCTTTTTATATGGACATAAATTTTGAAAACATTTGTTGGTGGTATGATGTATCAAGTACTTGTGCATTTACATGTTATAGCCATATTATTATAATTCAAAAAGGAGTTAACAGATTCCAAACCCTAGATCAAAAAATAATATTGATTTCTACCACCTCTAATCATTCCTCCATCCTTTACTGCCATCCCATACATTCACCTCAAAGCTTGATGTAAGGGGAATATTATTATGATTTAAACCACTTAATTAATTCATGCGACACTTAAGGTTCTAATTATTTGTTAATGTATCTCATGTTTATTATAGGAAAATCCACATTACATTGCCACAAATACTATGAGATAAAGCTCTCTTGGGTAACACCATATTCGCTCATTGTTGGTGCCATGAAAACAAATAATCTCTTTGCAAATATCGTGGCAAGAATTTGTATAACATGGATTTTTTCCCCCTTCTTGCTTAATAATCCAATTTCTTCCTTGGTGTCATGCTTATTGTAAAGTGCAATGTATGATTTATGCCAACCCTCTCTCCCATGTTGTAATATCTTTTGATTTTTATAGTAAAGGTGTTGATGCACCTTATTTATACTTTATATTACCCACACCTTGTTTCATCTTTGTTAGCATACTAAAGGTGCTTTTATACATTTTATAGGATGTTTTGTCCTTTGTAGTATATATCAATTAGACCTATGTTATTCCATTTTATTTAAGTTAATGAGTTTATCTTTTTGGAGAGGCTTCCTCTTATTGTCTCTTATGATCTTGGAGCATGATGATAAACAAGTATATCTGTAAAATAATTTCATTAGAGAGGTCACTATGATATAATCTTCAGGAACTGTTCTCAAAATTTTGAAAGCATTATCAAGTGTATTATTGTATTATTGGTAAAACAAAACTCTAAAATCCTTGTATTTATCTAATTTTGAATCAAATTCTATCTTTTAAATTGGTAATTCATTAAATATATTATCTATAATAAGGAATCAATTTGTTTTTTAACAGTGTGACTAATATCTCTTTGAAAGAAGAGTTATTTGATTGCATTCAAGTTTAGTGAAATTTTGCTTCTAGATGAAAAAGTAAATAACAAAACTTATTATGATTGGGTATCAAAAATTAATATGTTTCTATCACTAAAGTATTATTACGAGTTGTTAAGTGATGGTGAACACAACCTATAGCTCTAGGAAAGTGTTATGATGAGTTGGAAAGAACAGATCAAGTAGTATAATGGATGATGTTGACTCTCTTTGATGATTTTTTTCTAAAATCTATAATGAATGAAGTGAAGTTAATGTGTGGAGTACATTGAAGAACATGTTTGAAGATTTAGGTGATGTTTGTATTCTTAATATTACCACTAAATTATACAACACGAGACTTACATGTTCATAAGAGATACCTATTAAAGAAAGCTAAAAGAAAAGATAAATGAGCTTTTTTTCAAGATTTTTTTTGAAAATATAGATTGTGTTCATATGACTCTTTAAAGTCTTTCTAGTTCTTGTCATCCATTTCTTAGAGATCTTGATAAAATTGGAAATTGTAAGATATTAAATCTAATATATTTGTGACAAAACAATATAGGAGTAAAAGTGACTGGCTATGGAGAAGGACATTCTTATTAAATATGGTCAAGATTTTGTGTTTAAAGTTAAGCAAGGTTTACAAACGTTTCAAGAGAATCAACTTAAGGAACAAAAGTTGTGGAAGAATGATTTTAAGCATAATTTTTAATCCAAAAGTCATGACAATTATATATATAAGCGTAAAATAATAAACATTGTACTACCTTTGATCGATTTGGATATAAAGGAAAATATCATTATAAAAATCCTAAGAACATGAAAGGAAATGTGAAAATTTTACATAATGATTCTAATGGAAATACTCTTTATGTAGATAAAAAATAAAATAGTTCTACTATTTAAGGATGAATGGATTATTGAATTCAATATTATACTATATATGATATCTAATAACAAGCATTTTGAGTCATTGATAGAAGATGAATGCCTCAAAAAGCATTCTTATATGACATTAAGCTTTAAGAAGCCAAAGGAAAAGCAAACATTAAAGTGGATATGGAACATCAAAAAATATCATGTTAGTTCCAAAAATTGCTACTTAAGGATGTAGGATCAAATTCTTTGATGATAAGAATTTGATAAAACCTATATAAATTTGGGTCACATGTTGGAAGTATTACATTATTTTGTAGCTTGCAAGAATATTTCAAGTACGTTGTAAATAATTTGTAAATAGTTGAGTCTAAATTTTTGTAGATATTAGGTTTCTTGTAAGTATTTAATATATATGGAGTTTAGTAAATATTTGTAAATTAGTAATCATTAGAAGTTTATCATTATTAGGAGTCAATAAAATATATTTATCTTATGAGAAATATGAGTCATATCTCTCGAGAGTTTGAGGAGATGGAGAGTTAGTGAAAGTAGAAAGGTCAAGAGTCATGTGAATGTGGAGAGACTTATATCCAAAGTGTATATATTAAAGATAAATCTTTGTAATGAGTGGTCAAATATTTGTAATACATTGTATTTGCATTTATTAAGTAGATATATTTATCAAAAATATATTTAGTGAGTTATTGCCATTGTTATTGTTGAATGTATGTGAGGATTTAAACTTTAGATCCTATGAGAAAAAAAATTACATGCTAAAAGTGATACTAGACCTAGCTTTAAAGTGCTTTGGAAAAGAGGGAGTTTGAGAGAAGCAATTGTAGAGAGGATTCTAGCATTGAAAGCAGTAATGATGAAGAGAAAGTGAATGATTGGAAGAAGCATAATGATTGAAGGAAGTGATAATCTTGTGAGTTGAAGTGTGGACCAGAACTAATATTGATAGTACATAGAAGTGAAGTATAGGAGAGAGATAAGGAGGACAAACACAAAAGAAGTTAGAATATATTGGAAGAAATGCATAGAAGTGAATAGTAGTAGTTGATTGAGAAAGACACAATGAAGGAATGAATTTTCCAACTTTAGGCAAAGAAACAAAATATTGTTGGAGAGATAACAGTCTCAGGTGTGGAGGAGGTAGCTCAAGAAGTGTAGAGACAATGGAGTATGACATTTGCAAGGAGAAATAATGTCAAAGTGAAGCAAAAGTTAGTATAATGCTTAGATATTGGCAAGAATAACAACAAATGCAATGGTATTTGAATCATTATACACCCAATTATAATTTCAAGGAATAATTAAATCGGAAGACATAAAATATTAAAAAGTGATTTAATTAAAATGATAAATTATTAAAAGGGATGAC
>JAQPPZ010008746.1:0-21421 GCA_028583015.1 Wollemia nobilis | reverse complement strand
TCTAAACCTGAACTTGAGCCTGAGCAGAGACTCTTACGCTCCTCTGTTCGTCTAAAGAATAAGGTCCAGTAGAAAAAATCCCTGATCATTGAGTTAGAGGATGATGAAAAGGATAACTCTGACCATTGCATGTAGATGTTCATCATAAATTCTATCACAAACTACATATCTCAACTTGCTAATTTGCGTAATGCACTAAACCTATGGTTATTTAGGAAATCCTTCACTAATGGTATGACCAGTGCTCTTGCTAAATATTTAAAGATAGTTTTTGTTCCTAAGGATGTCCTTGGCAAGGGTAAATATGCTAAAATGGATACTTACAATGATGGATTCCAAGAAGTTATTGTAGAACCCAATAAGGAGGCTTAAGTTTTTCTTTCCTATACTGGGTGGATGGCTATATTTTTCTTTCCTAGACATTCTGCATATGTCTACTGTAGTTTTTGGGTCTTTTAATAGTTTCCTATTCTGAGTATTTTTGTAGTGGCTTCTCCCCAAGGATAGCCTTGGTGGATTGGATTTTTTTATGGATGGCATCACGTTCTAAAATTATCTAGTCTTTTGGCTAATGTATCCTTTCTGTAATCAGGTTTTGGGGCCCTGCTAAAACATGTTCGTAATCTAACTTATTCAACTAATCAAAAAGATTAATAGAAAAAATCTTGAAATGAATGTATATGACTTTTAATTATTTCAAGGATCATAAATGGTAGTAATATAATAGGTAATTCAAACATAGAAATACTTTAATAGAATAAAATAACATTATAGTGTAACAAAAATAACTTAGAAAGATCATTCCTATAAAACCTATAGATGCAAAAGCCATGGAGATCAAATAGCTACCACTTCATTGATCAACAATGATTAAAGTGTGATACTAGGTAAGGACTATAGATTTGATCCTTTGGATTAGATCTACACTCTTATTTGTAGGTTGTTTATTTGAATCTTGTAGAGTAAGATTTACATTCAGTTATGAAAATTAGTTGCAAATAATTGTACAAGAAGTTTTCATGAATGGTTCATATTTTATTTTGTGTCTAAATTTCAATTTAGCTCATTGATCTGCAATAGATTCTTATAAGTGGATATATTATTGAGGTTATGGTTGGAAAAAACTAGTGAGCACTATGATGATAAAGAATTGGAGTAACATCAATTGGTGCTTTTGATATCTAGCTCCATTATTATCCTTTGTGTCACCTTTTTTAGAGGAGTCATGAGTTTGATCTTAAGTCCCAAGTATCGAGTGCTTATAGGCTTCTAGAACATATTCATTATTTAAACGCGGTCTAGGGTTGAAGACTATAGTGATGATATAACATGATTATTGAATACAACTTCAAGCTACATTTTAATCTTAAGCATGTTTTACTTGCTTTACACAACATCAAACATCTCTCACTTTTGATAACATAATTGCTTGATATAGTGCAACCTTAAACCTATTATTCAAATGTACTTTGTATATCATAGCTCTAGCCTAGTGGTGAGATTTGACTATATATTTGAGCCACTAGGCCCGGGCTCAATATTTCATAACATTGAGCTCTTTTCTATATAACGAACCTTCTTTTGACCTAGCCCTAGGAAAATTTTGTATTATGTTGACTTGATCATTGCCAGTACCTACTAAGATTGTATTGGCTGCTAACGTTTACTTATCATCATTGGTGGCTTTGGGCTGATCCCAATCCTATATTGATCCAACAATTTTGAAGCACTTAGTATTTTGCTTGTAGTTTTGGTAGCTATTTATTTGTCCTTTGAATATGGTCAAGAATTGACCCACAAGATGTTAACATCTAGATATGTATTTCATCTTGTATCTAGACCTATCTTATATCATAGTAAGAAATAATAGACAACGATATTATCATCCAAATATGTGGATTATCATGTTGCATGAGGGGTTATTGTAGAGGGGGAAAACTACCCTACCACATATGATTCTCAAGGTTGGATCTGTAAAAAACAAGAGAAAGTTTTGAGGTGAACCATGGGAGCTACTTTGTTCTCCACACTCGATGTAAAAGAGGGGGCAAGGGTTCACCAGGAATGGTTTAAGGACTCATTCCAAGTCTTTTGGTTTTCAATAATGTTTGATGTATTTGATTCAAGACAATCACCTATGTTTGGCCTTTTTAGATTTATGTTATGAAAGATAAAGGATAATGCAAAAATTCATATGCAAGAAGACAAGAGTTAACCCTAGAATGCATATTTTTTAAATTATTTCTAACCCTAGGGTTTCAATATAGAAAACCTTCAAGCAAGGGCTCAAGAGAAGATGCACAAACAATATTAACCCTAAGTGCACACTATATGTTGTTTATCTTTTTAAATTCCTAGAAATCAATTAAATATATTTTATTTTAAATCAAATATAGGGTTTTATAATAGAAATAACAAACACTAAACAAAAAATATAAAGATTAACTTAGGGTACTTATCTTATCTGGTGGTTGATCCTTGATTTTATCCTTTTATCCAGTGATATCAACAATTCCTATTCCTGCAAGATAACTTAAGAAACACTTGGAAAATATAATCAAAATTAGGGGGGCTGCTTAGGCTACTGTACAATAATGCTTGGAGGTGCAACAATAAAACCCCTAGGTCCTTTTCGCTAACCTTTGAAAATAAAATCAAAAGTTGACCTTTAGAATAAAGCAAGCATATCACAATACAACATAATAAATTGACAAAACCAGATAATATAATGCAACAACAAGTCCTATATGTAGCCTATGATGCAGATCTAGGGTCTAGAAACAGTAATTTTCTTCTAGATGTAGTTTGGTAAAAATAATTCCCTGTAATAGGTGACCATGATTTTTCATCGATGAAATCATACCCCGTAGAGACCTAGGCATGATTTCATAGAAGTGAGGTGAAAAGCCTCAAATCAATGTGAAATGATAAATCTATGATATAGTGAATTAAATATGACTGCAAAAGAATGAAATAACCTAGTAATTAGTGCAGAAGTAGATAGAAGGGTTAATTCCTCCTAAATAGTCGATCTATCCTTAGGGATCCATTAAAAATACACCAAAGTGAGCAACAACAAAAAATAATCCAATGCAGCAGAGAATAAATCACACTTCACAATTGCGAGTTAGCTTTCTTGCAAGAGAAGAAGAAGAATGTAGATCACTTAGCGAGCACTTTTAAAACAACTTAATATCTTATTTTTTATCCTTATTGTTATTAGTCATGCTCTAAAAATGATTTCAAACCCTCCTTATATAGCAAATTTGAAGGTGAAATGGGTAGGAAAACTAAGAAGGGCCAATGTAAAACATGCCAACTTTGAGAAATTAGGGTTTCCTTAGAGAAAAACCCTAAAAGGTAAAATCATGCCTCGTTAGGATTGACCATGATTTTTCCTTATGCAAAATTGCACCCCATCGAGGGCGACCGCAATTTTGCATAAAGGGGAAAAAACAAAGAAAACGAGGGAGAGACCTAACCCTTGACTTAGGCAGGTCTAAGGGGTCTTCTAGGAGGACTCAAGGAAGATTGCCCATTAAAGTGGATCAATTTTTAGTGTCTACATTTTACCCCCTCTTTGACGCATTTATGGCCTAATAAATGTGTCAAAGAAAGATGAAAATAGTCACAAAAAAGAGGTAGCAAGCGAAAATGAGGTGGCTGGTTTAGAAGAAAAAAGTGGTATGAAAATGGTGTTATTCTAAATATTTTCTTGTTTTACACATAAATTGATGCATTACGAACATTAATACCTCTTATTCCAGGTCGCCCCATCAAGTTTCATGAGGGAGGACAAATCCCTTATGAAAACTCGAAAATACAAACACTAAATAATAAAAGAGATGAAGGAAATGAAAGCAAAAAAATACAATAGCAAAAAATAGGGATATAAGTGAAAATAGGGTTAAACCCTAATTTATTTTTACCATGCAAAAGAGAAGAAAAGATCTCTAGATAAAAATTTAGAGATTGTGTTACCAGTGCACCATTCAGTGATCGTGAGGGGTGAGGCCAACACATAAGCAAAGTGAGTTGAGGTAAGATAAAAAACCTTCGCAATATTTTTTAAAATTTCTAAATTTTAAGCAATTTTGGGTGGTTTTCTACCCAAAATTATGGTTTTTCAATGTGACCTAGGCACGATTTTGTAGCTTGATTGCGATTTCGCTTTGGGTAGCAGTGGCAAAATCATACTCTGCAAAAATAATCAGATGTGATTTCATGAAATTATGCCTTGAGAGGACGAGGTCCAATTTCACCTCGAAAAAATTGTGGTCCCAAAAAACTAGGCACGATTTCACCGAAGAAGGAAAAAAGAAAGAAATAACAAAAAAAAGAAAACAAAACAAGAGAAAATAAAGAAGAAAAGGAAGCAAGCTATATCGAAATTGTAAATGTTTTACTTAGTATTATATTAGATTTTAACTTCAAATTTTAATTTAATTTCTATTTATTTTTAATTAATGAAACTGATGAATTTTTTGTTATTTTGTGAATGTATCTTAGAGTACTCAAGAACCGCAAGTGGTGGGTAGTATCCTTGGAGGTATATTTATACACAATCGAGTAGGCTGAGAGGAACACACTAGGAGTGGTGGGGCTAGACCACCTAGCGAAGATGCCTCAGGTTGTGGTGGATAGGGCACTACTGATGACTTTGGTGGAGATATGGTATCCAGGTTCATCGACCTTTCAGCTATCCATAGGGGAGATGACCATCACACTAGAGGACATATGGTGTATCTTGCACATACCCATTAGAGGAAGATCAATTTACAGAGTGTGAGGGTGGCTAGTAACCTTGCAGTGATTCTTAAGAGGTTGGATCCATCAGTTGTGATAACACCATAGTTGTAGATGATTTGGTAGGATGATATAGGGTAGACCCATTTATGATTGTGATCTATGATATGGTGATGGAATTAGTGATGTGCCACACTAGTAGGTGATATCTGCCATGGATGATGGTAGATGTAGTAGTAGATATGCAACACCAGAGAGTTTGGTTTGCATGGGGTAAATATGTGTTGGTCTGCTTATATAGAATATCATACAACATCATGTACAAGTGGTATACAGGGATAGTTTGTACAATATTTCTCTAGGTATGTAGCTGGGATCACATAGCAATGTGGAGATCAGATGCACTGCTAGTACAATTACGTAGCCTAGAATGTCCAATAATGTATAGATGGTTTGAATTGTTACAGTGGGTTATGAGGACATATGTTAGAAATCTGCCACTAGCAAGGTAGGTAATAGATGAGATGATGGAGGCAAGGATTGTATGGTGACCCTAGTTTCTACACCCTTGATGGTCTAAGGATAGGGAGGAGATATATTGGGTCAAGAGGATAATATGGTTGACGATGGAGAGAGGGAAGCTAGGGATATTTCATTTCAATAGAATCTTGAGGTAGTTCATGATCTTGTAGGGAATTCTAGACATGGAGGATTACTAGTATTGAAGAGCACATCAAGACCATTAGGGATTAGAGATGATCTAGACTTGGATAGGTGGGTAGATAAGGATTTGGATGATCCTCCTTACATAGATCTAAGGGTATATGATATAGGAGTGGCTATTGGTATAGAGGAGTCATGCCCTGGAGGATATCCCCACCAGTACCGATACAAAGGCACCAGGTGATGGAAGCAAGCACGTAGTGAGCCTTTTGAGAGGTGGCTTATAGGACCACAAAGAGGGAGTAGTAGGGATAGGTGACCTTAAGATAAAGATATACATGAGTCAAGATTGAGCTGGTGATGGATGCCACCAGTAATACAAGGGCCAGGGAGGCTAGGGCATCTAGATTTAACCCCATAGAGGTCAAGGTGCCATAATGTAGAGGATCAATATAGGCCTCTACATCAGTAGAAATAGGCCAAGACCAGAACCCAAGATGAGGGAACCCTAGGGGAGAGGTAGAGGTGCTATGAGCATAGGTGGCAACTTTGTAGAGATAGGTGGACATGCTCCAAGAGGATAATTCCAAGAGGATTGAGGGACTATGGAGATCTTTGAGGACTGTAGAGACAAAGAGGTTGATTGTATCTAAGGGGATGTGACTCATCTAAGCACAGAGTACTAGAGGGATTGGGTAGAGTGTATGGTTATCATTAGGAGCAGCTAGGCTACCAATGGGATCTTCCTCCTATAGATGAAACTATGGAGGACATGAGAGAGGCTAGATGTGGTCATTCAGTGGGCTACCTTCTATGAGGCTATGTACTACTAGGTGGTACCAAAGGGACAAAGGGTGGTATTCCCTCCATCCCTACAGCTAGCTAGTATGTCACAATCTCGATCATGGAGAGTCTTAGCTTCATCATCTATGGTTATGCAGTTGCATGGACCACCTCCTCTGGGTGAAGTCGAGGAGACAAGCTCTTAGATCTAGGGCTAGATATTTGGAAGACATAATAGTTTTTTTTTGTGGTATGCATTCCTAGGGATTAGTTGAGTGTACCATGATTGAACTGTGGTACACCAACAAGACAATTATGTATCTCTCTCTTACCGACTAATACTAAGCTACTTCCTTTTATTTATATTATGTGTTAATGTGTGTGCATTTGATATAATTTTATTAAGTGTTCTTTATGATTTTAAACTTATTCTATTTTATGAATGAAAACTATCTTAATAAAAACTATATGAAATGCATGGATGATATGGATTTGGAAAGTGGAAGAAGAAGAGACACAAGAAAGGAGGAAATAATAATAAAGAAGAAGGAATAAGAAGGAAGAAGAAGAATATTAGGAGGGCTAAGATTAGGGTTTGCATTTGCATAATCAGTCGACTACAATTAGGGTTTTTCATCTTGAAATCTCTAGTATATAAGGAGGGTTGTTTGGAGAATTGATGGAGTAACAAAGTGTGCATCAGTGTGTGCGACATGCGATCGTAAGAGTGCAAATAGCGCAAAACCGACAAGATGATGGCGAAGTGTGTGATGTGAGCAAGTTGTGTCGAGTTGTTCGAAGTTTGATTACGAATGCGCATAGAGAGTAGAGTGTGGAACGACACAGAGTGTGTGAAGCATGTGCGCAGAGAAAGCAGAGTGTGTAGAGAGCACAAAGGGAAAAATTGAATGTTGAGTTCGACTATAGTAGTGAATGTGCAAAGCGAGTAGAGAAGTCGAATTGCTGAGTTTAGTTGTAGCAGTGAATGCGCAAAGCAAGCAGAGAAGTCGAATTGCTGAGTTCGACTGTAGCAGTGCTATAGATGTCTGTATCTTACGAACCGTGAGAGAGATCGAGTAAGCTTTAGACCAGTCAGGGTCTTGTGAAAATGAAGGTATTTTTCTTGTCAATCATTTTCATTCAGAATTGAAGTCCAGGTTGCAGCTTGGCATCAGGGGTTGGTGCTCCTTCCAGTTGGTGCTGGTAAACCAGGGGTTGGTGCTCCTTTCTATTGTTGCAGATAAATAAGGGGTTGTAGCTCCTTCCAATGGGTGCTGGTAAATATTTTGTAAAGTTGGTGCTTTGCTAAAGGTTGGATTTGGATGGTAGTCCAAGCAGCCGTTCTTTTTGAGGAGTAGCCATTTTGGTGAACCTCGTTAAAATCCTATGTTGTGTGATGCTCTGTTGCTATTATTACTGTATCTATTTTTAAGTTTTAATTGCTGCTATTTTAAGAGCTATAAATTCATGGTTTAAAGAGCTACACTGATTCACCCCCCCTCTCAGTGCCATACTAAGTACAACAATTGGTATCAGAGCCAAGTTCCCTTCAAAGGCTAAATCAGCTAGGGTTGATCTTGGATTAATACTCTAATGGCAAAGAAAGGCAAGAATGGAACCATGAGACACAAGAAGAAAAGATCACACAGGGTCATAAAAGAAAACAAAGATGAATTCATTATTGTTGTAGATTCAAGAGATGAATCAAACAATGGAGAAAAGGCCAAAAGTCAACTCGGTCATGATGCAGGTTCACAAGGTTCAGAATGTTTTGTTTGTGGTCAACTCGGGCATAATGAACGTCAGTGCCATGGGTTTAGTAGCAGTGAAGATGAAGATGATACTCTCAAAATTGAAGTCCTAGAGGATGATTCTGAAAAGGAAACAGATGGAGGTCCTTACATGATACTCGACGAAGAAGAAACAGAATCAGAACAGGAATGTAATGAAGATGAAATGAATACAGAAGCAAATTGGAATGAAGATCAAATTACAGCTCCAAGAAAGAAGAATAAGAAAAATTCAGGAAAGCTTGAGGATACAAACAAAATCATAACCAGTTTGAAAGTACAGACAGAAGAATACAAGAAACTTTCTAAAGATCTCGAAATGCAGTTAACCATGAAAACAGAGTATTACAGTAAGCTAGAAGAAGAGATTGATGGTCTAAGAATGCAGACAGAAGAGATGAATAAGAAAGTTGATGTATGTAGCAAACATGAAGAATACTCCAACAAAATTGTTAGCAATCTGAAGCTACAAATAGAAGAGTTCAAAAGGATTGAAGAAACTCTCAGGTCTCAGATCAATGAGAAAGAGACTGTTTGCTGCAAACAAGAAGAAGAGATTGTTTCCTTGAAGAAACAACTGGAAGAGGCCAATACAAATCTTAAATTCGAGAAGAGCACAAAATTGCTAGATAAAATGATAAGTCATCAGAGAAGCTCCACGGATAAGCATGGTCTTGGATATGAAGCTGAACAACCCCCATCATCCAAATATGCAGAGAAAAAGGAGCTCACCATTGAAGGATCAAAGCATAAAAAGTCTGAAGCTGAACAACCTTCATCATCCAACTCTATAGAGAAGAAAAATTTCACTGTTGAAGGGTCGGAGCAAGAAAAGGTTAAAGATGTATCTTCAAAAGAAAGAAAATATCAAAGGAGATTTATAGCAAAGCAGCCACAACAAAAGAGGTTCTACCACTCTCACTCTTTTCATACTAACACTTTTAATGGCTATTGTTTCAGATGTAACCAGTATGGTCACAAGGCAAATTATTGTGGATTGAATAATAAATCAAAGAGTTATGCTGGTAGAAATACATCTGCATATCTGAGTGAACACTATGTACAATGTTTTCAATGCAATGGTCATGGGCACATAGCAAGGTTTTGTCCAAGCGCTTCTGTATCAAATCTAAGGCAAAACAATAGATTTCATAAGATGCAAAGAACGCAACACAGACAGGGAATAAATCAGGTACATAGAAGAAAGGAAAATAATCATTCATCATGGATGCATAAGAGACAACCACACCAGAGAAATATTCGAGTTCATGCAAAGGTGCAAAATAGGGACGCAGTTGAAAAATCCAAGCCCGAGTTCAAGAAAGTTTGGAGAAAGATAGAACAAAGGAAATCGTGTCTCCTTGGTCTGAAGGAGACTACTCCTCTGATGCACTAAAGTAGCTCCAGGTAGCACATCCTCAGGGGGAGCAATCTTATAGATTTATTTTAATGCTCCTATGTATGTGTTTGGGTTTCTGAGGATGTAAAGCAGGAAGTTAGGGGGAGTTGTCATATAGTTGTCGAAGTATGTTTTCAGATCATGGAGTTTTGTGGTAGTGTCGTAAAGGATCAAGATTAATTTGAGAGGTGTCTTTATTGGTAATTTTGCTATATGTCATTGTTATACTATTGATGGTTCTCACAGTCACTGTCAGAAGTTAAGATTTATAACAGTTCAGATAAGTTGGTTTGCGAAATAATGTTGCTCTAGCCGTATATTTGTGTTTCGATAATTGCAGCGTGTATTTGTTCGACTCATTGATGTTAAGATTGTGAGATATTTCATGACACCTTGGTGAAATGATCTAATTCACAGACAGTTTCTTTTTAACTGTTGATAAAATGCCAATCCAAGGTTAAAAAGTTTGAGGCTGAGTAAGGTGCACTATAGCTGGCCGTGAAGTATTTATCAAAATTTTGTCTTCTGATTCGAACAGTTGAAAGTAAGGAGTGACCAGCGGTGACTGTAGAAAACATAGATCAAGTTGAAAATATAAAAAGGGATTTGGTTGGTGTATGGTACAGTGTTTGATGCTTGCACAGAGTTTGCAGTAAAATTGCAGTGTTGGTTCAGTGCTGAACAAAAGTTGGTATAAGTGTGAGTCACTTATCAATTTTGTTGACAGACGTGAAATCAGCATTTTGAATGGGAAGCTTGAAGAAAATGGTTATATTGAGCAGCCAGATGGTTTCCAGCTTGATGATGTTCCCAACTTGGCTTGTAAGTTGAAGATATATGGCTTGAAACAGGCACCCCGAGCATGGTATGCAAGGCTAGACAATTTTCTCACTCAACAAAGGTTCAAGAAATGCAGTATGCATGACAACATGATTTTAGGCTAATCCCAAGAAGTGACTAGCTCGGGATCACATTCTCAGGGGGAGCATTTGTGTATTTGTTTTTCTTCTTGCTCATGTTTGGAATTTTTGCTAACTATAATAATTTGTGTCTAAGAATGGTGTGCATAGACTCAGGGGGAGTCTGCAGTAGCCCTTTGGTATTATTGTCAAAGGGGGAGAAGATTTACAAGAATTTACATAGGTGTTGCCAACAATTCCAAAGGGGGAGATTGTTGAGCAAGGTGTTGCAAGAGTTTTGTCATTGTTGTCAACACAGGCAATTAGATCTAATGATGCAGTGGACAGGCGGTTCAGAAGTCATTCAGATGCAGAGAACAAAAGTTCAAATGTTATTCAGAGCATGGACAGTGAGTTTCCAAGAAGACCATAGTTGCCTATTTGCAAAAGATCAAAGAAAAATACAAGTAAGAAAACTGTCGCGATATCGTGACATGTTTTCTATCGCGATTTCGCGACATGGCCGAGGAGAGAGAAGGCACAAGCAAAATTGTCATGATTTCGTGACATGGCCGAGGAGAGAGAAAGTTCGAGCAAAACTGTCACGATTTCATGACATGTTTCAGGAGAGAAAGTTCGGGCAGAACTATCGCGATTTCGTGACATGTTTGGAGAAAAAGCGTTAAGGAAGAAAACTATCACGATTTCACGACATGTTTGGAGAAAAAGAGTTAAGGAAGAAAACTGTCACGATTTCGTGACATGTTTGGAGAAAAAGCATTAAGGAAGAAAACTGTCACGATTTCGTGACATGTTTGAAGAAAAAGCGCTAAGGAAGAAAACTGTTGTGATTTCACGACATGATCGAAGAAAAGTGCCAAGGAGGAAAAGAGTCGCGATATCGCGACACTTTGGGTTTTCGCGACCCGAAGAGGAGAGAGAAAGCTTAGAAGCGAAAGTGTCACGATTTCGTGACATGTTTCGTTGTCGATGGTGCAAGCTGAGAAAAGGTTGAGAAAGCGAGGAATGTCACA
This sequence comes from Wollemia nobilis, assembly GCA_028583015.1. Lineage (NCBI taxonomy): Eukaryota > Viridiplantae > Streptophyta > Pinopsida > Araucariales > Araucariaceae > Wollemia > Wollemia nobilis. The sequence goes on along the minus strand of JAQPPZ010008746.1, from coordinate 10,107 downwards.
TTTTTGCGATAGTAGTTAACATGACGTCAGCAAAAGCAGAAAGTGTCACGATTTCATGACAAGAATGTATGGTAAGACATCAAAGGCTAAGGTGTCGTGGTTTCGTGACAAAAGTCAAATGAAGGCGTACGGATGTAAAAGGTGTCACGATATCGTGACATGTTGTAGTTTCATGGCAGAAGCTACAGGAAAGTGACAGAGGTGGCAGAGGCGGTTGAAGCCGACAAAGTTGAATCTAGGCCGACGGTATTTAGGGTTTTGCAGTCGACGATCTTTAGGGTTGAAGCCGACAAAGTTGAATCTGAGCCAACTAAGATTAGGGTTTGCATTTGCATAATCAGTCGACTACAATTAGGGTTTTTCATCTTGAAATCTCTAGTATATAAGGAGGGCTGTTTGGAGAATTGATGGAGTAACAAAGTGTGCATCGGTGTGTGCGACATGCAGTCGTAAGAGCGCAAATAGCGTAGAACCAGTGATATGATGGCGAAGTGTGTGATGTGAGAAAGTTGTGTCGAGTTGTTCGAAGTTTTATTGCAAATGCGCACAGATAGTAGAGTGTGGAACGACACAGAGTGTGCAAAGCGTGTATGCAGAGAAAGCAGAGTGTGCAGAGAGCACAAAGGGTAAAATTGAATGCTGAGTTCGACTGTAGTAGTGAATGCGTAAAGCGAGTAGAGAAGTCGAATTACTGAGTTCGATTGTAGCAGTGAATGCGCAAAGCAAGCAGAGAAGTCAAATTGTTGAGTTTGGCTGTAGCAGTGCTGTAGATGTCTGTATCTTGTGAACCGTGAGAGAGATCGAGTAAGCTTTAGACCAGTCAGGGTCTTGTGAAAATGAAGGTATTTTTCCTGTCAATCATTTTCATTCATAATTGAAGTCCAGGTTGTAGCTTGGCATCAGGGGTTGGTGCTCCTTCCAGTTGGTGCTGGTAAACCAGGGGTTGGTGCTCCTTTCTGTTGTTGCAGATAAATAAGGGGCTATAGCTCCTTCCAGTGGGTGCTAGTAAATATTTTGTAAAGTTGGTGCTTTGCTAAAGGTTGGATTTGGATGGTAGTCCAAGCAGCCGTTCTTTTTGAGGAGTAGCCATTTTGGTGAACCTCGTTAAAATCCTGTGTTGTGTGATGCTCTGTTGCTTTTATTATTGTATCTTTTTTTAAGTTTTAATTGCTGCTATTTTAAGAGCTATCAATTCATGGTTTAAAGAGCTACACTGATTCACCCCCCCTCTCAATGCCATACTAAGTACAACATGATATGGATTTGGAAAGTGGAAGAAGAAGAGACACAAGAAAGGAGGAAATAATAAGAAAGAAGAAGGAATAAGAAGGAAGAAGAAGAATATTTAAAGGTCAACCATAAAAAATAGAGAAGGATAGATGAAATATAGTATTTAAATCAATGTAGATAATGGTAGACCAGTCTGATCAAATACTATAAATCGTATCAAAAATAGTGAGCTAAACTCACTACAGACATAATACTCATCATGAGTAGAAGTGTAGGAGTTTGACCGGATATGGATGGTTGCTTGCTAATTGACTATTGTGGGGTAAATACCCACTAGGATATATTTTGAGGCTTCCTAAAAATGGCCAAGGAGCTTATCCTATAATGGGGTGTTGATTTCGCTGAGTCAAAAGGAAGTATAACCTGATAGGAGATCATATCCAATAAGATACCTGCTAGGATGTTTAATTATCCCAATGGGATGTAATAAAAATAGATAAGTATTAATAGGCGAGTGCTACCTCCAATAGGGGTTTTAAAGATGAAAAAAACTTAGTATGTGTGTGCAAATGTTTAGAAGAAGATAACTTTTGAGAAGGAGAAACAAATACACATATAAAAGGAAAATTGATAAGAACAAAGAAGTGACAAGGACATATTAACAAACTATCATTATAAAAAAATGATAAATCAATACTTCTAAGATTAAGAAGAATAAATAAATACTTTTAAGATTATTTCAAAATCCCTAGAAATCTATATGATCAAGCATTCATGAACAAGTAGTCATTCAAAATATGACACTCAAGCATGCAAAGTTGTGTTGAATGTTAGGCAATTGATGCAAAAAAATGATAGGCAAAAATACAATATGAACAAGCAGATGGGTGCAACGAAAATGCAAATGCATATATAAATGAAAAATGATTATTTTTATAAATTTTTTATTATTTTTATTTATTTATTTTATTATTCCAAGCAATCAAGATGATATTCGACACAAAATCTGAATGTGCCTCCTTTCTTGACAAAAATAACATGCATACCATAAACTATTTTATCAAAGAAATATCTAAAAAGGTAAGCATTATCGATAATTAGAATCACGGAGAGGCTTCTTCATAGCTCTTTATTTGGTAGCAAAAGCACGATAATCAATGCACTCTCGAACATAACCATTTTTTTTAAATAAGGAGCAATTCCTAACTTTGCAAGATCACTATATGAAAATGAAGTAGGATCCTTCTCTAAAACAAAAAAAAATATTTTGGAGTATACAAAATTAATCATATTACAAAACAATATCTCAAAAAAATAAAGGGGGCCATAATATTCATCACCCACTCCTAACTTTTTATAATCCATGTATTCAACATAAGTTATAAGATGATCATCTTCATAAATGGTAAAGGTTGGTCTTTTCTAGGTAAAAAACAAATGACACATCTCCTGGGCCATATTTCAATGTCCAAAGCCTCTTGAATGCCCTTCTGTTGTGGCCCAAAATATTTACCTACATATCTCATACTTGATAGGATCTGTTTAGGAAGTGGATAGTCATTGGAAAGGTAACAATGAGTAAAATAATGCTCAATAGGAGAGGGGTTAATACCCCGTATATTTTATTCAAAGGTAGTTCTTTCAAATATAAAGGTACATGTTCCAATGTGTACAACATCACCTTTCTTATGGGGAAAACCCATGGTTCTAGGTGAAGGTGGTAGGTTGGCAAGATCCAAAAGAGATTCTCAAAGAAACTGATCATCATGATCCTAAGATAAGAAATTTAGGATATATTTCTCACTCATATTTAAATTTTAAAATTGCTCTGATATATAAGATGAGGAAGGTGGAGAAACCATTAAATAAATAGGACACAAGTTTGTGAATCTAAGATTAAGGTAAGCTTAGATTAACATTAGGCCAAGGTAAAAATTGACACGAATAAAATATAGCCGAAATAATTCATTAAACTAACCAGTTGAACATTACATTAAAATAAACCTTATATAGGCTTAGAACAAGCGAAATAGTAGGGAAGGGAAGGTGGAGGAAGATCGGGGAGATTAGAGAGAACGGAGGAGTAGGAAGTGGAGTGGGAGGTGGCAGCGGGCGTGGGGAGAGGAAGGAAGTGGAGTGATAAGGGAAAATGGACGGCAGGAAAGGAGGAAGGACAATGGAGGGATAAGGAGAAAATAGAGGTAAGGGAGAAAGAAAATCATGCCGACCATCCGACAAGATTAGCCGACAAAAGGTAAGTGAGTTCACACTGTGCTTAGAAAAACTAGATTTTTCTAAGCCATTTCAAGCTAAGTCCTGTTCACACTTGCTACATTCTCCCCCTTAAAGTTGAGAGAACTGACTATACAGTCTCTCAGCTTTACAAATTGAGCTTTGGCCAGCGCCTTGGTGAAGATGTCAGCGACGTTCTCCAAAGTGTGGCAATAGTGAAGCTCAACAATATCAGTTTCCACCATATCTCGGATGAAGTGGTACTTCATATCAAAATGCTTTGATCTACTATGGTGGACAGGATTGTATGCCAACTGAATGGCACTGATGTTGTCACAGAATATTCGAGTTGGACCACTTTGCTGCTCTCCAATCTCTTCTAATACCTTTCGTAGCCATAGAGCTTGAGTACTAGCATGAGTAACCGCTATATACTCAGCTTCTGTTGAAGATAGCGCTACTACTATCTGCTTCTTGGAACTCCAAGTTATTAGGCCCGAACCAAGACTAAAATAGTTACCCGATGTGGATTTTCTATCATCAATATTGCTGCCCCAATCACTATCACTAAAGCCTTCAAGCTTGATAGTATCACTTTTGTAGTACTGGATTCCAAAATCCAATGTACCCTTCACATATCTCAAAATCCTTTTAGCTGCCTGCAAATGCAGCTCAGATGGATTAGACATAAATCTAGAAACAAGAGATACAACATACTTGAATGTCCGGTCTGGTGTTGGCGAGAAACATCAAACTCCCAACAATGCTTCTGAAAGTGGTCACATCAACTTTCGGTGCTCCATCATCCTTGCTTAATTGGATCCCATGTCCAATTGGAGTTGCAACTGATTTGCATTGCTCCATAGCAAACTTCTGAATCATATCTCGAGCATACTTAAGTTGACAGATGAAGATCCCTGAATCTGTCTGATGTACTTCCATTCCAAGAAAGTATTTCATTAAGCCAAGATCCTTCATCTCAAATTCCTGCATCATGGAGTGCTTGAACTCCATGTTAACTTTTTCATTACTACCCATAAAAATGAGATCATCCACATACAAACAAACTATGAGGATGTCATTTCCTTGATTCAGGTAGTAGAGCGTGGGTTCATTTTTGCTTCTGATGAACCCATAATCTTTAAAGTACCCATCAATGCATGAGTACCAAGCTCTCGGTGCCCGCTTGAGGCCATAAAGAGCCTTCTTCAGTTTGTAAACAAGATGTTCCTTGTCTTTCTCTTCAAATCCCTGTGGTTGCTCAACATACACTTCTTCTGTCAAGTAACCATTTAGAAATGCACTCTTTACATCCATGTGTTGGACTGTCCATCCCTTGTGTGCAGCTAAGGCAAGAACTATTCTGATAGTCTCTTGTCTGGCTACAGGAGCAAAAGTCTCTTCATAATCAATTCCATATTTCTGAGTAAATCCCTTTGCAACTAATCTCGCCTTGTGCCTCTCGATGCTACCATCAGCATTAAACTTGGTCTTGTAGACCCACTTACATCCAACACGTTTCTTTCCTTTAGGAAGCTTCACCACCTCCCAAGTGTCATTGTTTTTTATAGAGGTGATCTCCTCTTTCATGGCATCTTGCCAAATATTTTGAGTACAAGCCTTCTCATAACTAGAAGGTTCAAGTTGTGTATTAGTTAACAAAGCATAGTTAACTAAATCTCCCCTAGGTTCCTGCTGGGAAACATCATCACCATACAAGTGCATATTTTCTAATCTTTGTAGAACATAATTCATTTCACTAGCTTGACTCCTAGTGTATCTTTTTGAAAAATTCTTATCCAACATCTGATATGATGGATGATTCTATAGAGTTCTCTTACCTCTGGATGGAGAATCGATGTCCATTGGTGAGGAACTTACTGATCTCTATGGAGAAGGACTTGGTGAAGAAGTTGAATCAGAAGATGAACCTGGGTCTATGGGAGGAGACTGCTTACCTTTCTGTGGTGTCTGCTGTTGCACCTGCTTAGAACCTACATCACTAGATTCATCATCACTAAAAATCTGGGGCTTACCCCATTCTCCCCCTTCATCAAAAATCACATCCCTGGAAAGCACAAACTTTCTAGTCCTGGGATTGTAGAGTCTGTAAGCTTTTGTATTCTCACAATATCCTACAAAGATGCATGCCTGACTCTTTGGATCGAGCTTCTTTCTTAGCTCATCAGGAATGTGAGAATATGCCAACGAGCCAAACACTTTAAAATACTTAACATTTGGCTTTTTACCATACCAAGCTTGGTAAGGTGTCTGTCCTTCCAAACTTGCAGTAGGACTTCTGTTCAAGATATGTACGCTGGTCCTGGCTGCATCTGCCCAATATGAATTAGTCAAATGCTTCATCTGAAGCATAGACCTTGCCATCTCCACAATGGTGTGATTCTTCCTCTCTACGACACCATTCTGCTATGGAGTGTAGGCAGCTGTGAACTGCCTCTTAATGCCATGTTGCTTACAAAAATTCAAGAACTCATTAGAGGAGTATTCTCCTCCCCTATCTGATCTAAGACATTTTACAAAATATCTACTCTCACTTTCAACTCTTGTTTTGAAATCGACAAAGCATTCAAATGCTTCATCCTTATATTTCAAAAAATATATCCAGCACATTCTAGTAAAATCATCAATGAAGAGTAGGAAGTAAGAGTTGTTACCAAGACTCTTGGTCTGCATCGGACCACAGATGTCCGTATGCACTAGCTGGAGTGGATAGCTGGCCCGCCATGCTTGTCCATGAGGAAATTTTGATCTGGCATGCTTCCCAAGAGCACACCCTTCACAGACTTCCTTACTATCCTGAACTTTAGGAAGTCCGGTTACCATCGCTTGTGAAGTTAGCATTTTCAAACTAGCTGAATTCAAATGACCATATCTCAAGTGCCATAGGACACTTGGATTGGAAATAGCAACATTTGCTAACTTATCTCCCCCTGGCTGGCCAAAATTTAAAGGAAACAATCTATTCTTTGACATTGGCACTTGTGTAATGATTCTATTACTGTTATTTTTATCAAAAATAGTGCATTTACCCTCATCAAAAAGCAACTTGTAGTTCTTTTCTAACATTTGACCAACACTTAAAAGATTGTGTTGAAGATGGGGTGTGTAATAGATATCACTTACATGTTTGACGCCTTCTTTAGTTGGAACTGCCATGGCTCCAATGCCTTCAACTGCCAATGATTTATCATCTCCCAATTTGATGTTGGATTTGTATGAGGAGTTTAGAGTAGCAAAGAGCTCTTCTTTGCCACTCATATGGTTTGAACACCCAGTGTCCAAGATCCATGTATCATTCATGTTCTGATCTGCTTGACCATAAGAGAGAAAGAGATTTGTGGCCTCTTCCTCTTCTCCAAAATTTCCAAACTGACTGCTCTGGCTGCTACTAGTTCCTTGTGAAGTCTTTGTCCAACAGTCACGAGCATAATGGCCAAGTTTGCCACAATTGTAGCAAGATTGTTTTGACTTATCTCCTCCTTTGCCTCTGCTCGATTGTTTTCCTCTATTTTGTTGTCCTCCTCTATTCTTTTGTTCACCTCTGTTTGAGAATCCTCCTCTGTTCTGATTTCCTCCTCTGTTAGGAGTTCCACCTCTCTGATTATTTTTGCCTCTACCTCTATATTGTCCTCTGCCATGGCCTCTACCTCTGCCTTCTTGTGAAGCAAAGGCTTTATCATCTCCTCCGTAACTTGTGGAAGGAGTTTGTTGTAACCTCTCTTCATGTGAGAGAAGTGAGCCAATTAGGGATTCAAAAGATAGAGAAGTTAGGTCTTTGGATTCTTCTATAATTATGGCAACTGAATTCCACTTAGGAAGAAGTGTCCTCAACACTTTCTTCACTATAACTTCAGGCTTTACATCTTCTCCTAAAGTGACCATCTTATCTACTACGGCTTTCACATGCACGCAAGTAATCACCAACCTTTTCACTCTCTTGCATTTTAAGAGTCTCAAACTCTCGTTTCAAGGTTTGTAGTTTAACTTGTTTGACTTGGTCACTACCCCTATAACTTTCTTTTAAAGCATTCCAAGCAGATTCAGCAGTTATAAAAGAAGCTATTCTAGGGAAAATACTTCTGTCAAGGGCGGCTTGGATATGATAAAGGGTGGAAGAATTATTCTTCTGAGCTTCCTTTCTAGCCCTTTTATCAGCAACATTCAAAGCTGCCCAATCAGCAGCAGTAGGTTCAGTATATCCCTCTTCAATCACATCCCAAAGACCTTTGCCTATCAAAAGAGTTTTCATTTTAATTGACCAATACTCGTAATCACCACCATTGAACTCAAGGATTGGTAGACTAGTATTGGAAGCCATTTTAGAAAGCAAACTTTATTGCAACTTCAAACAAGTAGTACAAAGAAGTACAAAATAGATCACTGATTTACTGATTTAAATCAAATCTAGCTTTCTTAATATGCTCACTGATTTGGCGTTCTTCTTCTCGAGGATCACCCAAAACTGGAAAGGTGAAATTGTCTGCTTCGTCGTCACTAATTATAATGACTTCTTGTGCTGCTGCTGGTTCATAACTTCTTTTGAGAACATTTCGTTCTTCAATTGCAGGTTTCACCTCCACTGGTTCTTCTTCCTCTTCTTCTTCTTCTTCTTCTTCTTCTTCTTCTGGTTCTAAATCAGGAGAGCGTGGTGTATAGCTCTCACTTGTTTCTACTTCAGGCACTGTAGGTGAATAACTGTCACTTGATTGTCCTTCAGGTACTATTTCAACCGTCTCGGATTCAACTATCCTTTGCCCGAAGATATTATCTTCAGAATCCGCCTCGTATCCAGAATCTGGTTTCCTCAGATGAGCAATCACTTGGTTTTCTAATTGGCAAAACACTGTATGAAGTCCATACCGCTGGACTTTCCCGTCAAAGGAATCAGGAGTCTCTCTTCTCAACAGAGAGAGTAATGCATTATAGCATCCGGCTGACCGGATCATCTACCCAGAATCACACCGTATGAACTGGGTTACAACTTAATATGATGCCAAAAAAAAACTTTTTATCTCAAAATATCTTTGCACCCTTTTATTTTTATAAATTATTTTTCTAAAATTTGTTTTAATAAAGACCCTTTTAATTTTTTTTTAACAATTTCCTATATATATTTTTTAAATTATTTTTTTTTAAATAAAATGGATATTTAAAAAAAACATAATAAAAAATATATATAGAAATTACTAAATTTTTTTTTAAAACCTTTTAAAAAAAACAAATAATAAAAAATTTAATTAAAAAAATAAACCTTTTTTTTTAAATCCCCGATGAGATTCGATCTGGTGACCTCCGCCGTCTACCCGACAGTCTTAGCCGCTGCACCACGCGGCTGCTGTGGTAGGGAGAGTAAAACAGAACAATCTTAAACCTCTTGCAATCGGCGAAGGAACAATAAAAAATAAAAAAAAACTTTTTGTTTTTTTTTTAACCCCGACGGGATTCGACCCCGGGTCTCTTCTCTGCAAGGCGGGAGACTTGACCGCTAGACCACTCTAGCCAGACGAAATAAGAGAGGAAAGAGTTTATAATTGATATGGTCGGCTAAAACATTTTTTAAAAAAATTTAGTCCCACATTCAGTGGGCGATGAGTGTTTCCAGGCTTTATCAAAGCCTGCGAACACTCATTAGGTCGATTGCCTTCGGGCAATCGATCTTGCCAACCTTTTGCCCTTTCCTCGACCTGAGAAGCTCTGCCACGTGGCACACTCCCGGTGTCCACGTCATCCACGTCAGCATGCTCGTCCACGTCTGCTCGTGCCTCTGCCACGTCAGCTCCTCTCTGCCACGTCAGCTCGCGCCTCTGCCATGTCAGCTCCGCTTTGCCATGTTAGCTCCTAGTTTGGTCAGCCTCGATCTACATGTTGCCATCTCCGTTCCATGTTATCGAGCTTCCATTCAGTCCACTCGCTGCTTCAACATCCGCCACATCGTGTCCTCAGATCTATGCATCCTCGAGATCTGTATGCTCCTCGAGATCCATGTGATAGCCGCTCCTCGGGATCCATGCGCCAGTCTCTCGCCAGTCGCACCTCGAGATCCATTGTGCTCGACTTTCATGCCTTACCTCGGCCCTCGGGATCCGTGCCCCCTCAGCTCTGATACCAGTGTGAATCTAAGATTAAGGTAAGCTTAGATTAACATTAGGCCAAGGTAAAAAATTGACACGAATAAAATATAGCCGAAATAATTCATTAAATTAACCAGTTGAACATTACATTAAATTAAACCTTATATAGGCTTAGAACAAGCGAAATAGTAGGGAAGGGAAGTTGGAGGAAGATCGGGGAGATTAGAGAGAACGGAGGAGTAGGAAGTGGAGTGGGAGGTGGCAGCGAGCGTGGGGAGAGGAAGGGAGTGGAGTGATAAGGGAAAATGGACGGCAGGAAAGGAGGAAGGACAATGGAGGGATAAGGAGAAAATAGAGGTAAGGGAGAAAGAAAATCATGCCGACCATCCGACAAGATTAGCCGACAAAAGGTAAGTGAGTTCACACTGTGCTTAGAAAAAACTAGATTTTTCTAAGCCATTTCAAGCTAAGTCCTGTTCACACTTGCTACAAAGTTAAACTTAGATTGATCTCGCTCTACATTTGAGAAAAAATCAAATGGTCAAGGGTCACC
>JAQPPZ010008745.1:0-17837 GCA_028583015.1 Wollemia nobilis | reverse complement strand
TAGAATAGAGGACAAAGAAAAACAAGAGCCAAATTTCTCATTCAATAGCTTCGGAAGAATTTACAGAAAATATACAGGCAATCTGCCGTTTTGCCAGCCCCTTCTCATTACAATTCTTGGGTTTTTATCGAGGCCCCGACCCTCTGTGTTTTCAAAATTTCCACGATCTGCAACTGCCACCTGGCTCAATACTGGAAAGTTGCATTGATGGGACTCTGGGTGAGGTGCGCGACTGGCCGCCATAACCATCGAAATCTTCTTCTGGAACTGTTGCTTCGTTGCTAGTTGCCATAAATGCGTCTCTAGATATAGTGCGCGAGTGGCCGACATGCTTGCTGGAATCTTCCTCTGAGACTGCTGCTTCACTATCGCTAGCTTGCCGTGCATGAAGGAATGCATTTATGAAAGCCTGGAGTGCATGTTTTTCTTTTGGTCATGATATCGCGACATGTCGCGATATCACGACAATTCTCCTCTACGCTTTCTCTCTCCTACTTCGGTCGCGATATCGCGACATGTCGCGATATCACGACATTCTTTCCTTCCACCTTCCTGCTTCTGCCTTGGTCACGATATCACGACATGTCACGATATCGCGACGTATTTCCATCGCGTCCCCGTTCTTCCGCTTTGGTCACGATATCGTGACATGTCATGATATCGTGACGTTTCTCTATCGCGCCTTCGTTCTTCAGCTTTGGTCACGATTTCGTGACATGTCATGAAATCGTGACATGTCATGATTTCATGACCTTCCATCCTTCGTGCCTTCTGCTCCCTACTTTGGTCATGATTTCGTGACATTCATCCTCCACGCCTTCGCTCCCTGCTTTGGTCATGATTTCGTGACATTCGTACCTCCGTGCCTTCGCTCCCTGCTTTGGTCATGATTTCATGACATGTCTCGTCATGTCAATTTCATGACATTCTCTTTGCCTTCGCTCCCTGCTTTGGTCACGATTTTGTGACTTGTCAGATTTCATGACATTCTGTCCATCGCATCTTCTCTCTCCTATTTTGGTCGCGATATCGTGACACTTTTTCTATCGCGATATCGCGACACATATTTTTCTTTGCAAAACACTTAGAAAAATTTGGTTGATGCAAGATTGCTCTGCTGCCCTCGGATGCTCCTGCATCAGACACCCGGGGTGGATTGAGAAGTGATCCTCACTTCTGATCTGTGAGAGGAAGACCCAGGCGGTCAACCTCTATTTTTGACAACCAAGTTGCATCTTCTACAGGTCTGCCCTTCCACTTGATCAAATATTCAGAATACTATTTGTTCCTGGTGCTTCTGCCTTCACGAGTGTCTAATATTTCCTCGATCTCGTCTGTGGTTGGGGTAGATGCTGGAATGCTCCACAACTCTGTACTTGGTGCCTCTGTATTGTCTCCCTCATGGTATTCCACTAAATCTGAGATGTTAAAAATAGGCGAAATGTCAAGCCCACTTGGCAATTCCACTTCATATGCATTGCCTGAATCCCATTTTTCCATTATTCTGCATGGCCCAAACTTCTTCATCTTCAACTTGTTATAGGTTTTGGCAGGAAATATTTCTTTTCTGAGATGGACCATGACTTCATCTCCCACTTCGAACTCTTTGAACCGCCGCTTCTGGTCTGCCCTTGTCTTATATTGAGTATTCATTTTTGTAATTTGTTTCTTCACTTCTTCATGCAGGCTTTTCATATGTTCCACAAATTCCTCAGCCTCGGCACTGCACTTTTCCCCTTTATCCAATTTCCTCAGCTCAGAAACATTTCTTGGGCTGTTTCCATATATGACCTGGAATGGAGATTTGTTTGTACTCTTGTTGACAGAATTGTTGTATGCAAATTCCGCCTACGGCAAAACCAAATCCCATCCCTTTGGCTTATCCCCTATCAAGCATCTCAATAGATTACCCAGACTTCTATTTACCACCTCTGTCTGTCCATCAGTCTGTGGGTGGTATGCAAAACTGAATTTCAAGTCTGTCTTCAACTTCTTCCACAAGGTTCTCCAGAAATACCCAACAAACTTGGTATCTCTGTCAGAAACGATGCTTTTTGGTAGACCATGAAGTCGTACCACCTCTTTGAAAAATAACCCTGCAATGTGAACCGCGTCACTTGTTTTTTGGCAGGGAATAAAATGTGCCATCTTGGAGAATCTGTCAACCACCACAAATACGGAGTCATTTCCCCTCTGTGTTCTCGGCAATCCAAGAATGAAATCCATGCTGACGTCCTCCCATGGCCTCTCAGGTACAGGTAACGGCTGATATAATCCAGTGTTCTGCCTCACGCCTTTCGCCATCTGGCATATTCTACAACTTTGCACAAACCTTTTCACATCTTGCTGCAGTTGCGGCCAATAGTAGTTCTCACTCACCAGGGCAATGGTCTTATCCCGACCAAAATGTCCAGCCAGTCCTCCGTTGTGTTTCTCCTTGACTAGGTTTTCCCGCATGGAACTCCTTGGAATGCATAATTGACTTCCTCTGAACAACATTCCATCTTGGATTAGAAAATCCAACCACTTTGTCCTGTCCAAAGTAACAGGTGCCAAGCAAGCCCTCCAGGCTTCTGCAAAATCAGGATCTTCAGGGTACAAACCCTTCAGTTCTTCAAATCCTACCACTTCCACCTTCATTTCTATCAGCAAATTCTGCCTTCTACTTAAGGCATCTGCAACTCTGTTTGATTTTCCGCTTCTGTGCTTCAACACAAAGGTATAACTTTGGAGAAACTCAACCCACTTCAAGTGTCTCTGATTCAGCTTCGCTTGGCTATTAATATACTGTAAGGCCTGATGATCAATAAATAGAACAAACTCTTTTGGCAACAAATAATGCCTCCACTTCTTTAGAGCCTGAACTATAGCATAAAACTCTTGATCATAAACTGAATACTTTTTCCTAGCATCATTGAGTTTCTCACTAAAGTAAGCAACAGGTCTGCCTTCCTGACTCAGTACAGCTCCTATGGCACTACCACTGGCATCACAATCTACCTGAAATACCTTGTTAAAGTCTAGAAGTGCCAAAATAGGTTGCTCTGTGACCTTCTTCTTCAACATATCAAAGCTCCTATCTGCTCCTAAGGTCCACTTAAATTCTTTCTTATCCCCTCTCATTGTTTCTGTAAGGGGTGCACAAATGCTGCTGAAATTTCTAATGAATTTTTTGTAAAAGCTTGCTAGACCATGAAATGATCTTACCTCTGTTGTGCTTCTCGGAGTAGGCCATTCGATGATAGCTCTCACCTTTTTTGGGTCCATTTTTAGACCTTCTGCTGAGATGACAAATCCCAGGTACACTAACTCCTTCTTTACAAAATTACACTTTTTTAGATTAATTAATAACTGCTCCTCCCGCAGCTTCTCAAAAACCCTTCTGATGTGCATCAGGTGCTCTTCCAGGGTTCTGCTAAATATTAATATATCATCTAAATAGACAATGACAAATTTGCCTAAAAATTCTTTCAGTACCTCATTCATCAGCCGCATGAAGGTACTTGGTGCATTGGTTAGCCCAAATGGCATGACCAACCACTCATACAAACCCTCTCTGGTCTTGAAGGTTGTTTTCCACTCATCTCCTTCTCTGACATGGATCTGATGGTAACCACTCTTGAGGTCAATCTTGGTGAAGTACTTGGCTCCACTCAAACAGTCCATTATGTCATCCATCCTTGGCAATGGAAATCTGTATTTTATTGTGATCTTGTTGATGGCTCGAGAGTCTGTACACATTCTCCACTCTCCATATTTCTTTGGTGCTAGCACTGCAGGCACTGCGCATGGACTCAAGCTCTCCCGAATCAGTCCCTTCTCCAGCAACTCCTGGACCTGCCTGTTTAGCTCCTCAGTTTCTACAGGCATCATTCTATGTGCAACTTTATTGGGCAAGCTCGATCCTGGCACCAAATCTATATGGTGACTGATCTTCCTTACTAGGGGTAAACCCTCAGGCACATTATCAGATATAATATCTAGAAATTCCTCCAATAGATCTAGGACTTCTGCTGGGGTATCTTTGCATTCTTTCTCCCTAACTCTAGGAATTAATGCATAACACATATGTTCATGCTTCAAACCATCTAAAAATTTTCTCCCGTCAACTAAGCAAATTTTGGCACTGCCACATACCTTTTCGTCCACCTCCTTCAGGGGTTTCAGCTTATGGCGAACTCCATTCTTTGTTACGGAGTAGGTGTTGGCATGACCATCATGAACCGTGCACCTGTCAAACTGCCATGGCCTTCCCAATAGCAAATGGCAAGCATCCATGGGCAGGATGTCGCACAGGACTTCATCATGGTAATTCCCAATATTGAATTTTACCAGGCATTGCTCACTGACCAAAGCCCTATGGTCCTTCTGTAACCACGCGATCCGATATGGATGCGGGTGTCTCTTCCTCTCTAGTTGTAGCTTTGTAACCATTCCTTCTGAAACTAGGTTATCTGTGCTACCATTGTCAATAATAATATTGCAAATCTTACCCATGCATTTACACCTTGTGCGGAATAAGCTTTTCCTCTGATCTGCGTCCCCCTCCTCATTCAGCAGGACTCTCCTTGTGATCAGTACTTCTCCTCTCTCTGCTTCTTTAGAGTGCTCAGATCCAGCACCTTCTTCAGCGACCGTGGCTCTGGCATTACCTTTCGGCCTCCTATTAGTCCTTTCTTGTTGCTGTGGACACTCATATTGGTGATGTCCCTCTTCTCCACACTGGAAACAGGTTCCACGGAATCTTCCTCTTCCATGGCCACGTCCAGCTCTGCCCCTTCCCCTTCGGTAATCATTGTTCTGATTACGGGGGCGGTAGGTATTTTCTCCCCTTTGTTCCTGATTACTGCTACCTTCTCCATTCTTCTGAGAATCTTCATTTCTTCTTCCACTGGTCCTTCCGTCGGTTCTTCCGCCATGACCTCTTCCTCTTTGCTTGTTCTCAAACCTCCTATTGAGCTTTTCTTCAACTCTTAGGGCAAATTGGTAAGCGTCCTCTATGGTGGTCATCCTGACCAGACTTAATTCTTCTTGAATACTTGCTCGTAACCCATTAATATAATGGGCTACCTTCTCCTTGTTGGCCTCTGAGTGGCCTGTTCTGATCATAATTTTATGAAACTCCTCTGTGTATTCTTTTACAGACTTACTTGATTGCCTCAAACCTTGCATTTTCTTTAGCAGGTCTAACTCATAATCACCAGGGATGAACTGCCTCTTTGGCTTTTCTACCATCCGCTCCCATTTTGTTATTCTCTCTTTTCCTCTTCTATTTCGCTCCAGTTGCACTCCCTTCCACCATATGTTGGCATGACCTTTCAGTTTGGTCTTAGCGAATCTGACCCTATCAGGGTCCTCAACCTCCTCGTACTCAAAGTACTCTTCCAGATCGTTGATCCAGTCGATCAATTCCTCTGGATCAAGGTTCCCAGAATACGTGGAAACCTCCATCTTCGACCTCTTCCCAATCTGGGATATGGCTCTGTATAGTCTAGCTTGTGCAGGATCTACTGCTTCTTCTTCTTCCTCAGGCTGGCCCTCTTCTTCGTCATCTTCCTCTTCACTACCTTCATCTCTTCTTGGCTCCAATCGTCTACGTAGCTCTTCTTGCAGGGCCTGAACTTGCCTCTGCAAGACTCGGACATCTTCTGCTGCCGCTATGCCTCTCCCACCACCAGGGTTTCTTCTTGGAGGCATTCTGCTCACTCCTCTCACAAGCCCTTCCATAGATCCTGGTGCAAACTGCCTCACTTTCGACGATCTGCTTGCACACTCAGGAACTTTCGGCTCTGATACCACTTGATGGAGAATAGAACTAACATAGAACAGAGGACAAAGAAAACAAGAGCCAAATTTCTCATTCAATAGCTTTAGAAGAATTTACAGAAAATATACAGGCAATCTACCATTTTGCCAACCCCTTCTCATTACAATTCTTGGGTTTTTATCGAGGCCTCGACCCTCTGTGTTTTCAAAATTTCCATGATCTGCAACTGCCACCTGGCTCAATACTGGAAAGTTGCATTGATGGGACTCTGGGTGAGGTGCGCGACTGGCCACCATAACCATCGAAATCTTCTTCTGGAACTGCTGCTTCGTTGCTAGTTGCCATAACTGCGTCTCTAGATATAGTGCGCGAGTGGCCGACATGCTTGCTGGAATCTTCCTCTGAGACTACTGCTTCACTATCGCTAGCTTGCCGTGCATGAAGGAATGCATTTATGAAAGCCTGGAGTGCATGTTTTTCTTTTGGTCATGATATCACATGTCATGATATCGTGACAATTCTCCTCTTCTTTCTCTCTCTTCGGATATATGAATGTGATATCACGACAATTCTTTCCTTCACGCCTTCTTGCTTCTGCCTTGGTCGTGATATCGTGACATGTCATGATATCATGACGTATTTCCATCGCATCCCGTTCTTCTGCTTTGGTCGTGATATCATGACATGTCATGATATCATGACGTTTCTCTATCGCGCCTTCGTTCTTCAGCTTCGGTCGTGATTTCGTGACATGTCAAATCGTGACATGTCTTTTCGTGAACTTCCATCCTCCGTGCCTTCGGTCCCTCTTTGGTCATGATTTCGTGACATGTCGTGAAATCGTGACATGTCACGATTTCGTGACATTCTGTCCTCTGCGCCTTCGCTCCTCGCTTTGGTCATGATTTCGTGACATGTCTCCCTCCCGGTCATGATTTCGTGACATTCTGTCCTCCGCGCCTTCGCTCCCTGCTTTGGTCATGATTTCGTGACATTCTGTCCTCCGCATCTTCTCTCTCCTATTTTGGTCGCGATATCGCGACACTTTTTCTGTCGCGATATCGCGACACATATTTTTCTTTGCAAAACACTTAGAAAAATTTGGTTGATGCAAGATTGCTCTGCTGCCCTCGGATGCTCCTGCATCACATAAGTAGATATTTTGTTTTCAAAAGCTTTACCATGTGTGACTATTTACAAAGATAGTAATAAGGCAAAATGGAAATATTTTAAGATTTAAGTTGTAAAAAGGAAAAAAGAAAATTTTATGTAAGAGTTGTTAAAATAAATTGATTTTATTGTTGTGAAAATTTAGAGGCCTTTTATTTTATGTATTTACATCTATTGCATGGTTATTGGAAATAAAGAGGCAAAGATAGAGACTAAAGTTATGCAATGCTAGACAAGAAATATATTTTGTGAGGCATGTGGAAGAGACATAATGTAAAGAACATATTGGGTATTTGTAATGCATATCATTTTTATATGTTCATGAAAGAAAAAGAGTTCTGGGTAGAATATTTTTGAATTGCTTTAGTTGAAGAAAGCACTTTTGGGAAAGATATGAGCATTGTTAGTATGCAAGTTTTGGGAAAGATATGATCATTGTTAGTATGCAATTTTTGGGTAAGATATGAGCATTTTTTGTATGCAAGTTTTTGGAAAGACATGAGAATTTTTTATTTTCAAGATTTGGGAAATATTGAGCAATGTTTGAGTAGGATTGTGAGTAAATTTAAGCAGTATTATGAGCAATATTGTGAGTAGGTTTTGGAGCAGAGTTATGAGCAGGTTTGTGCATAGTTGTGAGTAGGTTTGTGCAGAGTTTTGAGTAGGTTTATACAGAGTTGGGAGCATGATTAAGTAGAGTTATGAGCAAGTTTTGGAGCAAAGTTATGAGAAGGTCTATGCAGATTTATGAGCAGGTTTGTGTAGATTTTTGAGCAATTTTGTGTAGAGTGGTGAGCAAGTTTTGGAGTAGAGTTGTGAGCAGGTTTTGGAGCAGACTTATGAGTAGGTTTGTGCAAAGTTATGAGTATGTTTTGGAGTATATTTGTGAGAAGGATTTCGAGAAAACCAATGCAAATGGGATTGGTGTCTCCTATGGATAGGGGTCCACTAACCATTGTAGAGGGGATTGGTGTCTCCAGTGAATAGAGGTCCACAAACCATAGCAGAGGGGATTGGTGTCTCCTATGGATAGAGGTCCATGAACTATAGCAGAGGGTATTGGTGTATTTTTTAGATAGAGGTCCACAAACTAGAGCTAAAGGGATTGGTATCTCCTATGGATTTGGGTCCACAAACATTGTAATAGGGAATTGGTTCCCAATAAATTTGTTGAGAAAATTTATAAGAAATATTTCTCCATGGATGTAGCCCACATTGGGTTAACCATGTTAAATCTATGTCTCTTATGTGTGTGGTGATTTATGCATTATTTTATTATTGCAATTGATAATATTGGATAATATTGCATTTGGATTGAAAAGTGAAAAGTTTTATCTTATACTATTCACCCCCCCACTTTGGAAGTAGTGAAGACATAGACTCTATTTTAAAGGTCTAGTTGAGTATATGTTGAGGGTATAGATAATAATCACCCTAATTTAGATGCTAGGGTCATTTCAATAGGTTCCACAAAAACTATTGAATACTAAGACTCAACTTGAATTCATTGAGAGAGACAAATAGTCGGATTTGATGGGATATTCATAAGATGAGGAGTATTAAGACTCCCATATAATATATAAGTATCAAATATTCCAAATATTGAGAAGAAATATAAGCTTTCAAATATCAATATATTGTAAGATAACTTAGATAGAATCCAAATTGTAGTAGAAAGAACAAAATAGTAACTTTATACTAATATTGAAAGACTATATTACAACTAAGAACATAAAGTAGGAAGAGCATTCAAGTTTTAGTAGAGAAAAAGAGGAATGAGCCCCAGTAGTGCAAAATCATAGAAGAAATATTTAACCCTTAACAACTCAAGCATAAAGTGGAATTATTAAAGCATGATAAAGCTTAAGCATAGAGTAGAAGGACCCAAGGTTGGAAGAAATAAATCACAGATAAGGGGTGCTTGAGTTAGATAGCACCCAATAATAAGGAACTCAGATCTAGTTTGGTTGGTATTTAACAAATAGAGTATAGCAACACTCACATCAAGGAAATCTGTCTATAGTGCATAGCACCTAAGAAGTTCCTACAAAAAAGATATCTTGTATCAA
This sequence comes from Wollemia nobilis, assembly GCA_028583015.1. NCBI lineage: Eukaryota > Viridiplantae > Streptophyta > Pinopsida > Araucariales > Araucariaceae > Wollemia > Wollemia nobilis. The sequence goes on along the minus strand of JAQPPZ010008745.1, from coordinate 8,831 downwards.
ATAATAGTGCTCAAATAAGCACTTACATAAGGGATATCTAGTAGTAAAGCATAGTGCTCAAAGAAGCACTTACATAAGGGATATCTGGTAGTAAAGCATAGTGCTCAAGAAACGCTCATAGGTAACTAATAAATGTTAGAGTTGCACTCAAGAAGTGTTCATGAAGGATATCATAGGCTAAAGAAAAACATCCATGTGAGATTTCAAAAATCTTATAAGCAATCGGACATAGAAACTAAGTAGTGTACAATCAGCTAAGCGCATTGCATCCAAAGCCTTGGTAGTTAGCTTCTTCTAAGAAGAGGAATGTAGCCCTCACAAGAAAGAAGAATGTATAAGGATAAACATCTTAGAAACCATCACTTCAATGAAGAAGTTGTAAAATAATAGCTAATAATAGCAATCAATCAAGAGTCTTTGGGAAAGGATAAAAGAGGCCAATGAAAGGTCTTTCATTAAAATGGCTAGTGTAACATGGAAGTAAAATCCTTACATTCATCTACATTGAAATGAATAGCTCAAAGTGAAATATAAAGCCTATGTGAAATGACCATAATTCGTGTAGTATTTGCAATAGCAACATAATTTATTTTGAAAATCTATTAAATGGATGTCAAAATTTTCTTCATCAATTGTGATCTCGAATAAGTATACATGACACAACCTAAGTGTTTGTTCATAATGGACAAGACCAAAATGTTTGCAGGATAAAAAAATCGTTAATTTAGGTTAAAGTAGGCTCATAAAGCCTTACATATCAAAATTATTTATCACCTATTATATCATGATTTCACCATATGTCTCTTTCATCAAAATATCTATGTCAAAAAATTTGGAAAATAAGATACTTAATAATTTAGTCTATGTTGATAATTTGGTCATCATTGGAATTTTAGACAAACTAGTAAATGATGTGAAAGATAACATGAAAATTTTAGGTCAGATAAAAAACCATATTCTTGTCACCCAAAAACAATATGACATGAAATTGCTAGACAAATACATAATGACATTATAAAACTATGATGAAATCAATTGAATGAGGGTCAAAATTACCTATATATGATAAATCACCTCAGGTATCTCATGGTATTTATTGATAGCTAATTGAGATTTTCATACAATTGACAAACATGAGGCTTGATATTAGTTTTTCTATAAATTATATTTCAAGATTCATGTAGGATCCTAAGGAGAGTCATTGCAAAATTGTAAAGAAGAAACCACATTATGTTAATAGTACAATATAATATAGCCCAAATATAAGAAGACTAATATTTTTTCTTAGAGGGATACATGGACTTCGACTATTTTGGATCTGTAGATGATAAAAATTCAATATTAGAATATATGTTTCATATCATATCTAGACCTATCTTGTGGCATATAAATAATAAATATGTAGTTGAACTATCATCCATAGGGGTGGAATATCATGTTGTATAAGTTTTTTATGAAGCACTATGGTTACAATTCATACTATCATATATGGGTATGTATAAAAATTAACCAATGATATTGAATGCAAACAATCAATGTGTTCTAAAATTAATCAAGAATTTGTTATTTTATGAATGAAAAAACCAAATTTAAGCTCAATGTTATTTAATTTAAGAATAATTTTAGAATCACTATATTTAGCTCCAATATATTCCCACCAACAAATAACTTATGGATATTTTCACAAAGGTACTTGTGTGTGTCAAATTTAAATTGTTTCACAGGTTTCTTTGTATACCAAATAATGTAACAAGGGTGGATGTTAGAATAATATTAGATAGTAATATAGTTATATATTAATGGGGATATGCTAATTATTTTAGTTAGGAGGTTAACTCACAATTTGAACTATCAATATAATTTTATTTTTGGTCATAATAACTATAATGAAAAACATGTATTTATCTTCTCTTAAATTGAATGAAATGTTATGTCTTTTTAGATAAACAAAAGTTATATTATAACATATATCATGATTTAAGTAAATAAATTATTTGGTTACCTATTTAGTCTATGCAAAACATCCTTATTAGTAAGATCATCAATGGAGTTGTAATTTTAATTTGGTTTTTCTTATAAGTTACCTACAATACTAGGTGAACCTAAAAAATCTATATACTATTGAGAGATTTAGGTATTTACCAATCTTCATTTCATTAATATTGTTATAATTTATGATGAAATCATTATGAGGTATAATGTGATTCATATATTCTAGTTCAACAACACTTAAACCTCTTGACACATAATATTTTATAAGAGAATAAATAATAGTCTCTATCATATTATCCCTGCAAGCATGGTTCAAATTTGAAAATATACCACTATAAACCTACCCCACCTTAGAAAACTCTTAATCCAAGTGAAGGGGGCCTCGGAGGGGCTCAATATTGGAACTACTGACCTCAAGCTAGAAAATACTCAACAAAAACTAGTTGGTCTACTACCTATGTCCTCTTGACATATAATTGTTTCTATTGCATAATTATAATAATTTATTACACATAATCCAAATTGGATTTACAAATATTACTATAAATTATAATAACATATACAATGCTAAAAAAAAAATTCTATAAGAGGCTTTAACATATGTTAAGGAATATTACATTATTTGGTACATGGTAATGTACCCCTATGATATCTTCATGGTACAATTATAAATATGTAATATAATATGGTTGGGTATGTAGTTTAGAGTGTGATTTATATTTTTCCTTTCATGTGAGTTTTAATGTAAATGAAATGAACAAGTATCATGTAAGAGTGTAATGTGCAAGAAATGCACAAGTGTCATGTAAGTTAGAGTGCAATTATAGATTGAGATAATATGCACAAGTATCATGCATGCAAGTATGCAAATATGTAATTTTAGAATGTGCATAAGTTTATTATATTAGGTTTTCATCTATACAAGTGTCTTAGAGTCAAGTATCCATGTAAGAACAACTTGAAGAGTCTAGTATACAACTAGCAAGATGATAAGCCATAGGTCATGGGACTTGTAATATGGATAGAAATAGTCAAGTACTTGAAGAGTCACATTACTATGGATATATTATTGAGACAATTCTCCATGATAAAAAATTCAATTATTTTATTATTTGATTGTAAAAGAGATCCAATTTTGAATAAAGCTTGTATACAAAATTTTGAGCAATTAATATTATATTTTTTCTTCATGCATAGGTCATGAATGACTAAGGCCATTTACATTCGTATTTTATTATATAGGTGAATATTTATTTTAGTATTATATAGGATTTTATATCTATATATAGATAGACATATTAATTGGATTATATATTATTCTACTCTTCATTAATGATATTTTGACCTTTAATATTCTTGGCTATTTTATATCAGGACATATGATATTTTGTGGTAGTATGACTTAAACATACAAAATTTGTATCAGAGCTACCACCTAACTCTATACATTTTAATAGAATTCAATTTATTAGCCATCATTATTAATATATAACTTTATCCAATTTTGATAAAGTTAAATTAGAGTTTGTCCACTTTGAAGGTAGTGAAGACTTGGACTCTATTTTTAAAGGTCTTATTGAGTAGAATATTGAGGGGATAAGGAATAATAACTATAATTTGGATGATGTGGTCTTTCCACTTGGTTGAAGGAGGAATAATGAATACTAGACATCAATTATATTGATAGAAAGGGCCAAATTAGAAGAAAGTTTGATAATTAATATAGGAATCCAACTCAAAAGAAAGTTGGACAGTTGATAGAGGAATCCAACTCAAAATAAAGTTGGATAATTTATAGAGGGAGACAATTTAGAATAAATTTGGATAGTTAATTAATTGAAATCCAAATCCTATTCCTTTTTTCTTCAACACACTTATTCGTGTCCAAGAAAATATTTCTAGGTTTCTCAGCTTTGAGAATTTCTCTCTTCATCTCAAGTACTTGGGCCTTCCTTTGACTGAATATAATCTAAAAATATTAGATTGGAGTGAAATTATTTCTAAATTTAGAGAGAAGTTGCAAGGATGGGATTTCAAATGGCTTTCCTCTACTGGTAGATTAACCCTTCTCAAGTCTCTTAACCAAGATCTTCTAGTTTACTTCTTATATGCTTTATTAGCACCTATAATGAATTTAAAATAACTCCACAAAATTCAAAAGAAATTTTTTTGGGGTGCTCCCTATCTAGAAAGTAAATGGTCTCTTGTTGTTGGGAAATATATTTTCAAACCTCTCCAAGAGAGGGGCCTTGGAGTAAAATATCTTCAAATCTTCAACAAAGCCTTTAATGGAAAATTGTTTTGGATATTTTGCAATGGAGAGAACCTATTTTGGGCTAGAGTTCTTAAGAAAAAATATATCCTTGAGGTGGACAAGAATGAATTGATAAGACATTAATAATTTCTCTCAAGTTATTTTCTCTAGACAAGCATGACATCCCACAACATGTGGGTGCAGTCTACAACCTTTTGGAAGATCAAATATGGCAACCATGCTCTCTTCTAGGAGGATGCATGGAACCAATATAAATTGTTAAAAGAAGATAGTTACTTGATTGAGTTGAAGGAGGCATTCAAAGAGGATTGTTGAATTTGAATCAAGAACTACATTCATGGCCATCCCATTCCCCATGATATTGGTAGGATGGTGCTTCAATTTGGAAAAGATTCTTGATCTTGTCCTAATCAAATTAGGGAAGCTAATAAAAAAAACTTTGGGGAATCATCTCTATCAAGAAGCTTTCATATTGCAAGGTTCCATACTTGTTAATTTAAGGGAAAAATCGATATGAAAAATTTAATTCCAATAAAGCTTACATTTTTATTATGGAGGTAAACTTCAATGGGGATAGAAATCAAGTTTGGCAAAGAATGTAGAGGAAAGGTGTTTGACCCAAGATCTCCATTTTTATTTGGTTGGTGATGCAAGAAAAAATATGAGCTAATAATAAATTGATGAAGATAGGCTATTATGGCCCCTTAATAAGCACAAATTATGAAGCTAACACTAAAAACATTAACCATATTTTCATTTCTTTCCCATTTTCTCGATCTATCTAGTACAAGAATATGCATAGCGGCTATTTATCACCAAATTGGCTAAAATTAGAATTTTCAAAATTTGGAACTAGATAATATTTGGGACCCTTGACTAGGGTCCATTAGCCAAAAAAAAATGTGTGCAAATTTTTGGGGTTGATTTGCCCCAATTAGTTAATAATTTTACCATTTTAAGTTTAAATTTCCAACATTACCCCTAATAATAGTGAATCTTCTACATGCGTGTGAACACTATTCTCTTGGATTTCAAAACTGATTTGTCAATTTTTTATAAATACATTTTGGGGCCGACCCCTTATGCATAACCCTACTCTAGTAGGACTTTGCAAAATATCGGAGAGAACCCTCCATAATTTTTAGACTATAAGGGATCTAATCCTAGAGTGGGTTGGCTAAAAATCCAATATTGACTATATTAGATCCATATGGGAATGGACCCCCACTTGTATTATTTGATCAATTTGGTTATGGAGAAATTGGTTATGGAGAAATAAAAATATTTTTAGGGAGGAAAGAATCCCCCAATTCCAAACCTATATTTCTATTGAAAAGGTAGTGACTAAATATATTTTGGTAAAGTAGTGGGAGATTTGGGATAAACCCCTAGATAAAAATATTAGAGATATCAAGATTCAGTGGTTGGGCCAGCATTTAGATGACGATCATTTGGTGCCCAATAAAAATAAATAAAACCTCTAAGAATAACACACAAATTATTTGGAAACCTCCTTATAAAGGGTTTATTAAGCTCAACATTGATGGTGCAACCTAGGGAAACCTAGGTAAAGCCGGTAGGGATGGCATCTTTCATGATGACCAAGGAAATATGAGAGGCAATTTTTATTTAGCCTTGAAGATACTACTAACGATCATGTTGAGGCACATGCCCTCCTTGAAGGGTTGTTGTGGGCCCTTAAATGAAATGACTAGAATATTTATGTTGAAGGAGATTCCGAGGTGATCATAAAATAATTAAAGTACTAGAAATAATATTCCTCACTATCTATGTGGAGGCTACATGATATTATTCATACTATAAGAGAACTCTATCACTCATTTCAGTCCCTAGAGTACTTTCATGTGTGAATATCTATAAATAAGGTGGATGATGCTATTACTAATTAGGGAGTTAATAGAGGTTTGATAAAGATCACCTTGATTAACTAGTTTTTTGACATGGATGCTCTTAAGGGAATCAAGCATAGAATTATTTATTTTATAAAAAAAGATAATGATGGTGTTTCTAGTGCTAGTCATGGTGAAAGGAGTATGAAGAAAGCCCTATGACTACTGTAATTTATATGAGCCTTGAGTAAATGATTTTTTCTCATCCTTTTTGGCTGGTACATGTGTGGTTTATAGAATAATTTACTTTGGGCCAGGCATGCTATTTGAGTGTGTCGAGGGGTAAGCCAAGTGTGAGCCTTGGGAAATTTTGGTGGAATAGATACCCCTATCTCCTTTTGTCATACCTAAAAGTGGCATCCCAAAAGTGATGTTTTCCATAAAAAAATAAATAAAGGTAAATAGAAAGTTATCAAGGTAGAAGTAGAGAGTTATCATTATGAAAAATAGTCTAGATAGTTAATAATAAAAAATTGATAAAAAGAGCTATTGAATATGTAAATGGATTAGATATTTTTGAAATAACATTAGTATTAGCACCTCCAATAGAAGAAAATATAGGAGGGCATTATCCAACATCTCCAATAGAAGAAGAGAAATGTATAGAGTTGATCCAAACAAAAATATTATATCATCTAGCACTAGTATCAAGTGAAGAGACTAGTTAGTTAAAGCCTAGTGAATTGCTACTCTTTGGATGATCATGGCCAGCTATAGTGAATGGTAAGGTATGGTTGTGGCTAGCTATGATCAACGTAGAGGTTGTGATTATATATGGTGAATGTGAAGCTTATAGAAAGCACAATAATATATATGGGTAGTGTATCGCTCCATTTTTTTTGCATCCTTACCTTCAGGCTATAGGATCCACGCCCAAAAGGGGGATGCGAGAAGGATGGGACAATACCTCAGGCTGAGAGGCCCTTTGAAGGTCCTGCCTATCGGGGGAGGGGTATAAGGGTGAATTTTTGATGGATGGTGGGTTCATCAGGAAACTTTTGAGTGGTAGTTTCCACACCTAGGTTGATAGTGGGTTTGTTGTGTTCATTTTTATACTCGATCATTCAACTCCTAGGTTTGTCCAAGATGAATCTAAACTACTCTATATGGCAATGCTGATTCTTATGGATACAAAAAATATGAATAAATGCTAAACACAGAGAATGTGTCGAATGGGACAGAACATACCTGATTTCGGATGTCTGATGAAGATTCTAAGTTTTGTAACAGTCCAGATCGCCTCAACTCGTATGTAATCATCTGAGATCAGATGAGATCATCGTTAATCTGATGAATTCATCAGAAGAATTCATTAGAAACCTGCAATATTAGAAACAGATACAAATTACCAAAATGCAACTACAAAAACAAAGGGAAACGACAGAAATAATAGTAAATTTGCCTAAATGACAGATCCAAATAGCAATTAAAGAGGAAATGCATCAACTTCATAATTTATTTTGATTTTATCATGCATTTATATTAAATGAGGTGAACTCCAAGATGCATAAATATAATAATTTAAGATAGTGCAGAAATATAATAGGAAAATGCAGAAAAAACTAAGGAAATGCAAACTCTGGGCTCTGATTGCCCCCAATCTGGACTACAATCAGGATCGCCTCCAATCATACGATATCGTCTGTGCTCCTTGACAGGATCGTTCGAAATAGTCTGGAATCGCTTGTGACGATCTGATCTTGCTCCGACTGAAAAATAGTAAAGTTCCTACAAGAAAACATGAAATCCAAAATGCAAATGATGGTGTGAGAATGCTCTGAGGTGCATGGAAGTTTAGGGGGTTTAAGCAGATTTTTAGGCAGAGGGTCAGGGGAGTCAGTCAGGGGGATAAACTGGAAAAATCCCAGTTTATATAGGATTGGGGAGAGGTTATGAGGTTGGATATCATCCCAATTTGGGAGATATCCAATGGGGGAGACTCTAACTACGCAGACACGCTTTCTACCCAGGTTAGAGAAGCTGTTGGAATAGAAGCTAAGTATGCAAATTTGGTTTTGGGACGAAATCGTTTGGACATTCTGTTTCAGACGAATTCATCAGATCTAGGATAATTTCGTCATATCTATGATGATATCATCCAATGGTCAAAACAAATCCTAAAAATGGTGCGAAAAACAAGGGGAGCAGGTAACAGGTAGTTAACGAGCGGTTTGAGGTTAAAATTTGAATTTTTATCTTTTTACTAAGGTTTAATTGTGCCAATTTTAGGGTGCTACATTTTGCCCCCTCTTTAGCGATTTTTTTGAAGAAAAAGCATCAAAGACGAGTTCTTCCCATTTTACGAGAAACCAAAAATGTACTCAATTTTCTAAACGATGATTCTTGGTCGAATCATACGACTGCTGACTATGGTGCCCCCTCCGTGTTTTTACCCAAATCGAACGTTTGAGGTAAAAGCACGAAAAAGCAAAAAATAAATAAAAAGAAAGTTGTTTTTAAATAAAATTAAGAAAAATAGGGTAAAACCCTAATTCATTTTTACTGTTCATTTTTACTGGTTTTAGAGCTCTACAGACAAAAATGGTTGAGGCAGCGCACCGATCGATAGAGGTCCAGTGCGGGCTACGGGTAAGGATCTAATCCTAGTGAATTAGGTTTGAATTTAATGTGTGCAATTTTTTGTTTTAAATTTT